>JASSUY010026695.1:0-19515 GCA_032466535.1 Forpus xanthops | reverse complement strand
CTGGTCTCCAGCTGGACATTGAGCCATTGAGCACAACTCTTTGTGTGAGGCCATCCAGCCAGTTCTTTATCCACTGATATTGATATCAAATTGATGACTCTCCAACTTGGAGACAAGGATGTCCTGTTGCTTCATTTGTTCCTTGTAAACAGATACAGATGTACATGTTTAAGACCTCTTAGAATGAATACTTTAATGGATTTAGAATGAATTGTTTATTATGACTATTTTCTTATAGTTTAATTATGCTTTTCTGCAGAAAAGACAAAATAGAATCATCTGCCATCATTTATAATGATCTAGCTTGAAATGACCTGTTGTTATTCATGTGGCTTTGGTTTAAAAAATAAATCTAAGTAACTTTATTAAGGATCATGGGACCAAGTTAAGCAACCAGTTAATGATCTTTCATACATTTAAATTATGTAGTGTCTGCTGGACCAAAACCTGTTTCCCAAAGAACATAAGGCCTGACTGTGACTGGAAAATAAATCTCAAGTTGCAGTCATGAAAACTATGATTTATTCCTTTTGTACACAAAGGTTGCAAAAAAAAATCCAGTAAATTCAGAAATACATATGGCCACCACTGTTAAATTACATGGAAATCTGAATATACAAACTCCTTCATCATCTTCTTCCAAAGTATTCTAAAATCCAAGTCAAGTGTATTTTACTGTTGCATCAGTACAGACCTGCTTGCTTCTCTAAAAGGCCACCAAAATGCCACCGAAGTTAAAATGGATGAGTTAACCTTTTGAGAAGTACTCACAGCACCACAATTATTCTGACCTTTGACTGTACAATCCTTTAACTTTGCTAGCTATTCATTTAATGCCCATTTGTATTTTTTTAAATTATTACTACATAATTGAAAACATTTTTTTTTTACCAATCCATCAGTTTGACATGTAGCAGTCTGCAATAACAAAGTATTTTGGTACAGGCAGTTTTAATTATTCAACCAATAATAAGTAATGCAAGGACCTACATGTGGGGGAGGCAAAAACTGTAGGAGGAGCAGAAGCCCACAGAGAATTTGCATGAATTATTTTTACAGCCATCTTAATGCATAAATCTGTTTTGATGGATAGACAGGTGTTGAGATGAAATAAAGAAAACCAAAACCCTTCCCCCTCAAAAAAAAGATGGTGCTGATTATAGCTTGTAATTCAGCAAGAAGCAGAGAAGAAAGGCTCATCTCCACAGCCATGAAGCCTTCACTTCAGCTGTGAGTAGAGGGAAACAGGCCATATCCTGCTAAATCCTGTAGCACTAAGGTAGAACAGGGATTCTGACCTTGATTCTGTACATAACAAAAAACTTGCATTGCCTAGCAGTAAAATGTTATCAGCAGTCATGTTAACAGTTTATCCCCAAACTCCTTCCAAGTTTGGTGACAAGGCCTGTCTCCGCTGATAAGAATTAACCTGTTGAACTCAATCAGCAGCATAGAAGTTGAACCACTGGTGGCAGTACATTAAAGACAGCAAAGTGACTTCACAACCCAAGTGATCTCTTAGGCATTTGTGCGTGTCCAGAACATTTTTTCTACACATCCCACCTCTCTAAGTGGGGTATCTAAGTAACACCATTTTTGAGAGAAAACATCCAGTTCAAAAATCTGATAAAGTTACAATACAGATCTGCTGAAGTCCCATGTATGAAACATACTCATAGCAGGAGAAAAAACAGACTTTGATGCCTGAAGGAAATATAAAAATCAGATGTGAAATTATCAGATTCAGTAGAAAAGTGCAACAGCAGCAACAAAACAAAGCTAGTACTTATATTATGTTCCACTAGCCATAGTAGTACTTTTTAACCTATTTTCCTTCTCAATAGCAACCAGTGTGCAGTCAATGTAAGGTCTTAAAAGTCACTCAGGTGCACTGATAAATATAAAGGCCAGAAGGCAAAAGCATCCAGAACTCAGCAGTTCAGTTGGCACTTCCTTATCAACCTTAAATTTTTTCTGCCATTTGAAAGAGCAATATGGAGAGGTGTCAGTTTGAAAAGAATGCAAATTAGACAACTTAAGAAAAATAAGACAGAAAATGGATCACAGGGCAACTCCTAGATATTGAGTAGCTCAACGACTGGTGCAATGCATCAACCCTGAAGGCAATAAAAACACCATTTGAACTACAACCAGTGCACGTAGCTCTGTTTAAGGAAGTACAGTACTGAAAATCGCCTTTTGATTAACAATATTATTTTAACTGTTTTATAAGAATCTTAGACAATCTTACAACGGCTCTTACAGGCAGCTGAAAGGATAGTATTATAGCCTGACCATCCTATATCAAAAGAGGTCTGTACATCATATATTTTGCTGCTACTGTATTATTTACTGCAACTGTAATGTCTCTCATTTATCTAACATTCTCAAGATTTGTATTAACAAAGAAGTCTGTTGACAGTGAATATCATTGCAGCATTGATGATTCTTTTAGCACAGAAGAACTGTGACAAGTCGGTCTTGCATTTATACCTTGAGATTTTAATGAGTAAAGCAGCATGCCAACTTACACAAGATGGAAAAAATCCTAGAAATAAGTTTTAGTGAAAGGGAAAATGTCACCACTGAAGTTTCTCAAGAGGCAAGGAAAATGACATGCTAGCAGGTTTAAATCACAGATGGGAAAGTAAATATCAAAAGAGAAAAGTTGATTGCTGCATTCCCAATGGAAATACCTTAAATTAAAGCAGAGAGATGCAGCAGTGAGATCTTACAACACTAACCTTTTGAGATCATGTCTGCATTGCAAAACTATTCACAAAGGATAAATAAACCCTCATCCTCCTGTCTCATCCTGCGTACAGGGCCCTCAGAACTAAAGGCTAGATATCGAAACAATCGCTTCTCTGGCTGATCTCATAGTCTGAGCAGCATGAATCTAATGCAGACATTCGTGAACATGAAAGGCTTGACTGGAAAGCGATTATGTTAGGATAAAAAAATGTTCACAAGGATTTCCATTAAATATGTTATTAAATTATCAGATTAAATATGCAAAGGCATAGCTATAACATTAAATATTATATCCTATGAAGTCAAGTCACAGCATTTTCCTTTTAATGGAATGTTGAAAATGTGTTAATTATATGCCCATATCTTATTCATCCAATTGACACATTGGATGGCTGGTGTTTTTATACTTTTCAAGCAGAAATGGTAAACTTGGAAATATACATGGCTGCAGAACACTACAACCATTCTGTCCCATTAAATCATATCAAATAAAGCATAGAGAACAGGCACCAGCAAACAAACAAACAAGAAACAGAAAAAAAGATGAGAATTCGCTAATTGTGAAAATTAAGCCATTATGTAGAGAACTGAATGATTTCAATAAAATTACAGCAGAATCCAAAAGCAGAACTCCAGTGGAAGCTAAGAGAACCAGCCTCTCAAAAGCAAGTCTGCCTGGTTTTCTGTCAGCACATTTATCCTCTTAGCCAGCAACTTGCTGAAGGCTAAAATGTAGAAACTGGCACAGTCTGAAACATGCAGGTGTTGTACTTAACATCTCTTCATACAGTTTATCAAGCACAAACCTGTATAGCTTAATTCTCACAGTACTGCAATTTAGAATACCCAAAGTATAATATCTCCAAAGTTAAAGAATGTCTTCAGATTTCTCCCATTGTCCAGATTTGAGTTAGGCCACTGAAAACCCATTTCCAAAACTAAAATCATACATTCTTACAGTTTCATTGGATACAACTAAATGTCAGTGATAACACTGACGTGGCATCACCATTTCACTTGGCAACTAACTGCTAATTAAGTAGCTGGGCCTTACATACAGAGGCATAATAATGGAAACGTAGGTAATTACCGGTATCCAGAATGAAGAGATCATGTATGTTTCTATAACTTTACAATTCAGTAAAACTTGGCATTTTGATGTTACTACTTGTCTAAAATAATACTTGCTATTATTCACAAAGCTGGGTAAACTCTTCAGTTTATTCAGAAGCAAAGATAACTGTCTCAAAGCAGGAACTGAAACAGTTCTCTAACTGCCAAGATCAGTGCCAGAAATTTAAGATGGCATCTCAAGATTTTCTGATAAACTACCAACAGATGTTTATTTAACTTTACATGTGATGTTTTGTTTGGTGACTGAGGAAAAAAAGGTGCAAAGTTCAACCACTTTTTCTCTGTTCAGTGTAGGAATGTTATGGTTCAATAATGAAAAGATCAGTATTTGGGAATTACCAGGTAAGAAGCGAAAACTTGCCAGGTACTCCAGACATCAGCTTCTGTAACACACAACTGAAAAGCTTTAATCTCATTCTGTGTTGCAGTCAAAAGAAGCAATTGCTTCTCCTTCTCACTATCACTGCTGTGGCTCCAGGAATTAGTTAAAAATACATTAAATTGAAGCCCTTCTTTTTCTGGCCATACATATTTAAAAGCACAGGATTTACAGCTGACTGTTTAGACATTCTATATATATTGTAGAACCTGGTCTTGTAGTGAACAATACATGTACGATGTTTTCATGCACAAGCTTTCCCATTAGAAGAAAGGAATTTTGATCACGGTCCATTGTGACGTTTTTCAGGGACAGAATCAAGTTTGCTAATAACAACATGCATCCTTCCTACCAAACACCTAATTCAAGCATCCCTAACCTGACGCTCACAGGCTTAATAGCAGGAATAATGTAAAATAAGATTAAACCACAACAAAATAATACTGCTGTTTATTTCCTAAACAGTGGAGACACACAAACCCCAAAACATTAGACATGGAACACAGTCATCTAGGAATCAAATGTGTCTTTATCTTAAAAATGGGAAGATACAAAAATAAAATGCATAAGGAAACATTACAGAAAGCCTTTTGGGGGCTGGAATGGAATAAATGTTCTAGAAGTGGAGGAAATTTGTTCTCAAGGGCATGTGGTAAACTATCATTAATCACTCCCTCTAAATGTATGATATAGATGTATGGTTAATAATGTTTTACTCTCAGTAGTGTACACACTAGGGTCTGAAAGTAATACAGTAATTTGTAAAACCAGCATATGTTCTTGTGATAAGTGGGAAGGAATATCCTCTCGAAACGACATTTTTGCTTTACTGGATATAAACCTGTGAAGAAACATTAAATCTGCCAGTTGTTGATAAGCACCGGCAAATTTATAGACTTGCACAAACTAAACATTCTGTAAATTTCCAAAGGAATGTTATTTTACTGTTTATTCTTTTTTTTTTTTTTTAAAGTTCCAATTCCTGGAAAATTTATTCCAGTAAGACATTTTGGAAATAATTTCTATTGATCAACTTTTTCATTGAAAAAAAAAACAAAAAAAACAAAAAAACAAAAAAAAAAAAAAAAATAAAAAAAAAAAAAAAAAAAAAAAAAAAAAAAAAAAAAAAAAAAAAAAAAAAAAAAAAAAAACAACAAAAAAAAACAAAAACAAACCAGCATTTTAGTTATATATGTGCAATGGTTTTCAAACCCTGATTTGGATCTGGTACCAAACTATCCACCAAGGATAGTTTGCTGGATATTACCAGCATGGTAATCCAGCAGCAGGATTTATCCCTCTGGCATAAAAGACCAACTGCATTTGAAGTAGAATCTCCTGTCCTTGGAGTTAGCCATAAGCCATCTAGACACAGTCCTGGGCAAACAGCTAGAGGCAGCCCTACTTGAGATGGGAGGTTGGACTAGATGACCTCCAGAGGTCCCTTCCAACCTCAGCCATCCTGTGATTCCGTGAATACTGGAGCTGTAAGCCTATGTTAAAGCACACTGAAACATGCAGCTATACACACTGTTATTACTAGAAATTAATATATCATTCTATGTAGTATTTCAAAAATAAGCTCTTCCCATTTGTTAGCTGTGACTAGCCAGCCTGTCCCAAATACCTACCTAGGATCTAGCAAACACTTGGTTATATGCTTGCTTTCAGATAAAGTCTAGCAGAGTCAACCAGCACTTTTACGTGCTTGAAGGCAAATATGCCTATAGATGCCTTTACATGTGGTTGCCTTTAGTAGAGTAATATGGTGCTTAGAATTTATGATTTACAGTGTTTATTAGTCCTTTGAGCATTAGCTATATTTTGAACTCAGAACCAGTCATGTTAAAATAACAGAAAACCAGTCAGAAGAAATCACATGCCTACTCTTGAGTTATTTCAAAGTCAGCACATGATCTCTCAACAGTAGATTTGTGGAAATGATTAATAATTTACTTGCCATTCATAATTTAGTTGACATTTTTTGCCTTTTTTTAGTTACTAATGAAATGCCTCTGAATGGATCACAATTTTCTCATATTTATTATTCATTACAACTATTTGCTGAATAATTTCTGCAAAAAGTTCCTCTCTTGTAGCTCAATCCCATTGTGAATGTTTATTATTCAAAATTTAGTCTGTGAAACTAATTACCTAAGCCATATATTGGATTCTGTTCAGTGTTTGCCTGAACACTGTTCTTATAACCAATATATATTGTCCAAACAACCTCTCCTCCAGTATAAAGTTAAATTGTATTCTTCTGTGAACGCTGCTTTTGTAAAGTTTATTTGTTGGAATGTTCATAAAAAGCAAACACCGTGAAGCAATTGAATTAAAAATCTGTACAAATATTGGAGGTATTTTTTCTTCAGAATCAACTAAGTCTACTTATAAAAGATAGCACCATCTCAGTTATTGAGCTGTTACTCAAATGACCAGACATGATGATCCTATTCTCCTCTTCGTAGTGCAAGCAGGAACATTTAGCGTCAAAACTAGATGCCTTTTCATTTCCACATTTCTTGTACCCAGTTTTTCCAAGTATTCCAAGCATTGCTTAAAGCACTATGGCAATCACCGAAGTGCTAATTCATTGCAGGGTGACTCTAAAATTGCTAAATTAATGGATTTCAGATTTTTCAGACTTGGCATTCATTTCTTCATGTTTTCAGATTCCTTTCAGTAACCATTAGCACCCAGCAATTTTTTGAGACTAATTTAGCAGCGAGGACTTTAAGGAAAACACCTACTATTGTGAGAAGCGTGTAATAAAGCTGAGAGACCTGACATTGTCAAAAGACAGTCATGTTGCAGAGCGCTTTTACAAATTTGAGAGAGGTGAAATATTTACCCAACTTCACACAGCTACCCAGCAACCCACATCAAACTGCTGCTCAATGCTATCATTAAGAGTTAGAACTGAAATAAGATTTAAGTGACACACGAACTCACAAAGACCTTTTCTGCAGAGGGATGAATTTTACACTGAATCACCTGTCAAAGGTTATTAATTTCATCTGAACTCAGAGGCACTAATACTGTTAATACAGAAATTTGATTCAACATTCAATGATTGTTGGAATTAATAGTTCCACTGGATTGTAACAAAATCATGTAGAATTTGAGTCTTCAGGGAACAACTCCAGAAAATGGCACAAATGCAAAACAATTTTGAAAAATCTTGCTCCATTTCCACAAGTGGGTACTAAGACAATGCAGCCCTATATTTCAAAGATGTCACATACTATTCATGGAATTATTACTTACACTCTCTTATCAGTGTGCTTTGATCTTTGTGCTAGTGCTGCATGTGTTTACAAAATGGGAATGGTTCAATGGGAGGAGTGCTTTAGAATGAAAAAGCATTTAGAGCACAAGACTGATTCAGAATAGTAGAAAAATGCGGTAATTTGGATATATTTTAATCTGAAAAAATACCAGGAGAGAAGGGTTGGATTTTTTTCCCTGTCAGAAACTCTTTTGAGAGCTTTTTGTATTCCTTTCACAAATTCTATGTATTCCCTAGCTATTATCTCTCCAAGTTATTGCCCCCAGTAATATGGATAATTATTCCAGGATCATCACTCCTCATAAGTCTCCTAAAGGTTAATGCTTTTTTCCAGACAGAAATCTATGCAGTGGTTACATTTCTCATTATCTCTTCAGAGGTATATTGCCTGTAGACAGTTGTGGGTCTTTCTCCTCCCAGGTTAGGAGCTGAGATTTTCCCTTTATTATGCAGTGTCTTGGTATGGATGAATACCATGTACAGCACTCCCATAGGGATGTGTAATGCATTTCATGTCACAGAGCCAGCCACAGTTAAGAAACTATATACTGCCAGCTACATTATGAAGTATTCCAAGCATTAGTTGCTGCATTTTCTGAAAATTCAATTTCCAGCAAGGAACCTTGCTTATCTAACACAGCTGTTTTTAACTCAGCTTTAATGTCAGCTCCCAAGTCATAGCAAGGTACCCTGGCCACAGCAAAGGAGCTCTAGATTCTGCCATCATCAGTTCTAGTGTTTATACCACTTTTTTGGTTTTTTAAGATGGTGTGAAAGCTAATGAATCCTATAACAAACTCCTGAGAGTCTTTCAGGAGGCACATAGTGGTTTCATTATTTAAGCAAGAAAATGTTTCAGGGAGTGCCTGCATAAGGTCAAGAAAATTTTTCTTAAAGTAAATGTGGTTACCTTTTAAACTAAAAAGGAAAAAAACAACTGACCGAAAAAAACCACCTCCAAAAATCCTCATACTTCTAGGACACATATAGTCGTTTGGTCACAAGATGTCAGGAATCTACATCTCCTTCCCAAATAAAATATACATTATGTGTACCTAATAGCCTACTAGCTTAGATTCCTTCTGGTGCATTTGTTAGTCCCATCATGGCAGTGGAGATAAAAACGTACTGAAAACTAAATACATACTCTGGGATTCTTCCCTTTGTTCCCATTTATGATTCCCTTTAGAAATACAGGAGTTATCTGTGAAAACTGACACTAATATCATCTTTAAAATGAATTCTAAAGGTCCAGCAAATTAAACCTTGTTGAGGTGTGTTTTCCTCTGTGTTGCCAGGGTAAGTTCATGAGGACAAGCTAAATCTGCCAATGGTCCTTCAAAAACCTTTTAGTAAGCCTGAAGTAACGCTGCCATAGAGACATAGATAAATTACAGTGATACAGAAAGAAAATCATACTGAGCTTACTCCTAATTGATTGCAAAGAATACACACAGAATGCATGTGCATGCATCACTGGAAGAATTATATTTTAAGAGCCTCAAAGACAATTTGGGTACTTAATCATATAGGACAATTATTTTTCCTTGAGTTATCAAAATACAGAACAATTTTGCAACCAATTACATGTTTTCAATTTTGCAGTCTTCTTTCCTCATCATTAAAGCAAGCTTCCATAAACTTAACAGAATTTAATAATATCTTAACTAGCTGGCAGTGCTGTAGGTCTATAGTTGCGTGTCACCTTGCAACACTAGTTTGTGTAAATGATTTCTTTTTCCTTTCAGCAATCTAGTGAATTCCAAACACTGCTGATGAAGGATTACTTCAAGACAAATATTTCTTAGTGAAATATCACACAGAAAATTAAATTCCTTATTCGGACATAGACAGCATTTTCTGAAAAGCATTAAATGTTAATTTAGAACCTTTTTACTGACAGCTGCTCAGCAGGACAAAATTTATTCATTTGATTAGAGTCTTGAGGCAGTCTCATGAAGGTTATTACTGCAAGAGAGTCATTAGGGTTCTCTCTTTTTCACCTTCAGTCATGGACATATTGAAATGTTCAAGGAGGTTTCCTTTTGATTGCTTAAAATAAACATATATATTTGTTTTATGTTTATATTCATGTAAAAGCTATGAATTAATACAAAATAAAAATGCAAAGTTTTCTGAAACTAAGCTGTTGCATAAGGATGTAAAATAGTGGAAATTTTGAGTGATGGACTGAAAAAAACAGTATCAGTAAAACAGCTGCTTGAGGGTGCAGTTTTGTATGGTATTCTGGTTTATGTGCTATATCAGGGTCTCTATTTAGCTGTAATAAACCACAAATTATAATTCTGCCAATTGAAGAATAAGGGAAAACTGTTCATTCTGCCTAATACTTGAGGTTTCTCCAATCATTGCTTCCTACTGATATTTAATGTTCAGAACATCCTAAGATTTTATTTAATGTTCTCCTTTTCCCCATGACCTAGAGGTGAATTAATCAGACCAAAAAGATGGCAAAGGCTCTAAGAGGTATAAACGAAGAAATCAAATTAGCCCCTCAGATTCCCCAAAAGAACTGATCTTTAATAAAAAAAAAAAAAAATAAGGTAACTCTGAAGTCTTTTCTTCCATCCACTGTGCCCACCTCTAAGTAACAAAATGTCAGGTTTGACCAAGACATGCCTCAATTTACCTGCACAGTACTGACAATCTGTTCATGACCGTGGTCATGCCTCCCTGTGCTATTGTGTTTCATAATGAAGTAAGTGGAGGATGCAGGCTTATTCCTGACTCTTTTCAGGACACTTTCAAAGATGAATTAGATGTACATTATGGAGATGTCTCAAAACCAAAACACACACAAAACTAGTTTGCTCACTTTTATCTCCAGGATCAGATTTCTGTTCAGTTGCATTACAGCTGACCAAATATCCATATGGTCTCAATAGCTGTGTGAAAAATTCTTTGTTCTGTTCTTGACAGTCATTCTCCTGGAGCTTAATTTAGGTTAATGTATTACCTGTGTTTTATGTTCCTAAGTGTGCATGTCCTTAATCTAATACACTATTCTGTTTGGGAAAAAAAGAAAAAGAAAAAAAAAAAACAACCCCCCACAACAGCCCCTAACAGCATACTACCTTACTGCCCATGAATTTATTCACTGCCTGTTCTCTGTTCTCTCTACTTCATGCATGACAGCTGAGCAGTATAGCTCAGTTTTGCTGCCCTAAACACAGTTCCCATGTAAGTGGATTTGGATAAAACAAAATGTTAATCCTGACCTGAACTAACAGCATTTGTAACTAAGCACACAGGTAGACAGGATTTAGGATGTTGATTGGGTGTCATACTGCAATGCTTAACTTGTAATTCCACAATCAGTGGACTTCAGTGAAAAGCTGGCATAAGAAGTTACTGACTTTCCTTTCTAGCGCCATAAGTGCTTGTGAAACTGTGCTATAAATCATGCCACAAACTTATCTGGAATAAAAATAACTCCATAACTTGAGAAAAGACCAGTTACCCAAGTTAGTATGCTATGCCAAAATAATACACAGTTGAACCAATACAGCTGAGAGAGCTATCTTTCACCACATTGGGAGCAGGGCCACATGGTCAGGTGTGATTAAGCCAGACTCAACACCAAAGCCACTGTGTCCTGACTTTTGGCTCCCCGAGTGGGCACATCTGGCACAGCACCTTAGAAGAGAAGCTCTTGGCTCTGTATTTCCAATTTTCAAAAGTGGCTGCTCACATTATGTTATTTTTAAACAGATGCATTCATAGTCTCCACCCTGTTCCATCAGTCTCTATCAGTAGCTATCTCTAAAAGCAACTTCTAATATAATGACATTGAAGAAGATGCCCATTTGAAAATCTGGCCTTAAAAGAAAGGCAAAAAAAGTCAATTTACTCAGGAATTCCTAGCTTCTAGTGTCAAATCACTTTTTCAGTAAAGATATCACCAGAGGAGAATTCTAAAATGTGGGTTTAGGTCAATCCAGTGTATCTCACTGTGGACCTGAAGTACTGATAGAAATATAAAGTAAACAGTGGTATTGGCTGCACCACATAGATCCCGTGCATTTTACAAGTGACAGGGGTAAAAATGCCAGTGGGGGTTTTCAGCTAAGCTCAAGAGCAAAGATTGTGACCGAGATCTAAATACTGTCTAAATAAGACAACTTCTTTTATGCGCATAAGACAGAAAAGGAAACATAATTTAATGTTTGTCTTGCTAACTCCTGCTTATCTGCGAAATATTAAACATCAGCATTATTTAATTTAAAAGGAAAATTTAAAAGAAAATCTTGTCAACGCAGTGCACAGGAAAGATGACGTTCAGAGAATGAAAGTCAGCTATGTGGAGAATCACCTTGCTATTTGTAAACCCACTTTTGTTACAGAAATTGAAAGCAGGCTCAGATCTTATGCTAAAGAGACTGAAGAACTGAATTTTCTTCCTAGTTCTGTCACTGATTCTTGCATGAGTTAAGGCAAATTGCTTCAGTCAAAACTTTTACAAGCAGCTGCTCTGTATTCAACATGGTCTGGTGTGGAGTGTCCCTGACCATGGCAGGGGGGTCCTTTCCAACCCGAAACATTCTATGATTGTGATCACTCAGTCTGACACACCAAGGATTAGGTTTGCAGAAGTTTTAAGTATTCACAGCTGCAAGTGAAGTGAATTGACTTGCTCTTTTTAAAACTCCAGCTCTGGACAAATACAAAAACTATGTACTATCAAAAGTAATGACCATTTCACATTAGACACCCAAACTGGTCTGTGCTTTGATGATGTATAAATAACTGTGCTGTAGTTCCACGTTGTAAAACAGAGACAATAATAACCACTTATTTCACAAGAGCATTATAAAATGGAGACACTAACATTTGTGAACTCTGAGATACTGTAGTTTCAATGGAGCCCATCACTCCTATGAGGAAATCGAGAGTATTGTATTCAGACAAAGATTTGAATATTGCAGCAAGGAAGGGAGTCACAAACTGAATGAAGCACATTTTTAAAGGATATACTGGAAAACTGCCTGTTAAATGAGTGGCATCCATCTTGTGACCTGAATGAGGCAGGCTGGGAATCAGTTGAAGGGTACTGGGCTCTCACGTAATTAAGGGCACTATCATAATGCAAATCCACCTTTCAGCCCAAATACTTTAAAAGTTTGGTTAAGCTCCTAGCAACGAATTTCAAATTCTTACAATAAAAAGTTCTGGGAAGCTTAACTATAGCCTTGTTTTCTGTGTCACATCTAACATACACTTATTAGCAAAGTCCTAGTGAAAAGAAACATTTGTCAAACTAACACAAAAACAATTTGGAATAGCATTCCAATGAAAGGAGATCAAATCCTTCAAAAGGCTTTGTTTTATGTTAAAAGAACTTGTAAGACAGGAATTCTCTTCAGAAAGAGTTTCTTAGCTACTTTTATGCAAAAAAAAACCTCTTATTCAGACAGGATCTGTTTAAAAATTGAAGCTAGTTACAGTCACTCAAATTATGATCTCAGAGACTGTGCCATTTAATTAGTATGTAAGTACATGTACTGTAGCTACATTTAATTACAATCCTAGATTTTTATTATCTGACAGATAACTGCTAATATGAATAACAATCCTAATAAGAATAACAATCCTAATATGAATAACAATCAGCAATACAGCATGCTGTTACCCAAAACAAGCCTACAATAAAAACTAGATCACAGACACAAAAAAAGTAGTCACCAAATCATTATAAACAAAGTATTAAGCAAAAGAAGGCCCTAAACTAAGATTTTCTTTCTCCAGTGGTGTTTTGGTTTTGTTTAGATTCTCTTTCTACATTTAGTCCTAGACATTGCAAGCTTGTGTGGTGGTGCCCATGAGACCCTAATAACAAAGGTAGCAAAGACAGGGACAGGGATGTTGCAAATTAGAAAGTAATACTGTAGTTGAGAGTTATTCTTACCTCCAACTTAACATGCATGTATTTTTCCAAACTTCACAAGATCCTCACTTCCTCCAAATGCTGTTCATTTCGTCCGCATAGGGACCAGTAGGGAAAAGAAAAAAAAGTATGAATAATGCATCTTAAAGCTTGCCAAATTTCTTCTCATTTAAAATTGTGCTTTAAGCTAAGTTACCTTTAAGATAGACTTTGTTAAGTGAAATAATAACAACTCCTGATGAGACTAAGGTTACTGCTACATACATGAACAACGTGAAAAGGATTTATAGGGACAAAAAGTGGGAAGATTAAACAAAACTGGACAGCTCATTCAGTTCATGGACTTAAACATCCAAAAGCTAACTCCTTCCCATGCAATACTAGTGCTAAAATCACAGCACAGCTCAGTAATACGAAAATCTTGACTTAGCCTGTGCACACAAATGCACACAAAGGCCTTTTATTTTCAACTATCTAAATGAGTCCCTTTGCTGACAGGATTACACTCCTGTGCATTACAAGTGAATACAAGATTAGACTGGACTGTTCTTTACCTAGGATGCTTCCTGATTCAAGGTTTCTGCCCCTGAATTTGTGTTTTAATTTGGTTATTCATTGGCTGTTTTGTTATTTTACAACCAGAAAATCAGTGAGCACTGCAGTACCCTTAAAAGTTCCATGTCATTTCACTGGTTCTTTGAACAGATTGTAACTATAGCATACAGCAGCGATTATGCTGTAAGACAAAATTCCACAGGATTTTGCCTAACATTCTGGAAAAAGAATTAGAAAGGATAAATACGCAAGAAGTGATCTAGCGCTCCTAAAGATCTGATTACTGTCGCTTAAGGGCATGCTGATTTACCTCACTACTGGGAATGTGTTGGATTTTTCTCCATCCTCTCACATGATAATATCTATTTTTAATGTTGGTACATTTACATTTTAAAACAAGCCAGAAACCCAGCTTTACTTATTTAACTTGCTAAATGTGAATGAAATTCAAATTGAAATGCATCAACTAATTATGTAGACACCCAAGGTATCTGTTCCTTTCCCTGACTTCTCCATAATCCTTTACTTGAGCTATAAATCCTGTAGCCTGTTTGGCATAACAGACTGTACTGTCATCATAATTTCAAGTCTGTTAAAAATCTCACAATATTTTATGAAATATTTGACTTAGGTTTTCAGGTCCTTCAATCAAAACTTTTTAGAAGAAAGTCTGAAACTCTTTTGCTTGCAAATTAAAACTGTACTTTTAGGTGTTACAGGGCTTAAAGATTACTTTTCTAAAGCCCCCAAATACTTAAAATTATAAAGAACTGCATGAATAAACATTAACAGGGAGCATCAGAGATTAATAGACCATTTTACAACAGTAACCAAAGTGTTAAGTCTAGCCTTATACTGAAACTGTCATCAAAGGCTCTGCTCAACTTCACATTTTGTTTATCAGATGAAATATCTAGTTATGATTATCCTAAATTCAGAACTGGAGAAATCATGAAATGTAAGAGCTAGAGCAATCGAGTATTGCCAAGTAATGGAGCTAAGCGAGCAAAACCAAAAGGGGAATCGTACTCCAAGTGAGAGATCCTGGAGAAAGAGCAGGAATAAGGAGAAAGAGCAAGCTACAAGAGAAGGATGAGCTGAAGTATGAGCAAACTCAAAAGCAACTTGTTGAGTGTCCTAGAGGAATAACCCATGCCAGATGGGTAAGCAGCTCTTGGTCAGGCTGAGACCAGTCTTCAGTCCTGGTAGACTAATTACAGCCAGGTGGCTGCTGTATTGAGTCTCGAAAAAAGACACCACATACAGCCAATTGGATTTTGTAAACACAGGAAATTTCCATGCACAAGTACAACACAAATTCTTAAAACAGATTAAATACTTCTATAGACAGTATGTAATAAGTGACCTGATAGATCATTGTGAGCTTTGGGTTGCCAGCAACCTCAGCCCATTGTTGCTTTCTGGTTTTTATCTTTGCCTTCATTTTAGAGACAGATTTTAATGAGATCCACAACTTTCTCCTTATACATAGGCATTTTTCTTAAAATAGACAGTACTTTATATGTTTGAAAGCAAACGTACATGGCTGCAGACAGATTATTTTATAGCTGTAACAGAAAAAACATCTGCAATGCCTTGTGTGAACCCACCAGCATAGAGGTAGACCATCAGCATAGAGGCAGACGTAGTGAAGAGAGTAATAGTGTCTTACACTCCATCTGCAGCTGAAAACTTTGTCAATTGCCAGAAAAGGGGAAGAGTGATATAAGCAAGTACAGACAGGTGACAGATACAAAGAGACAGAAGTTTAACAGCAAGTATACCAGAAAAAAGGGCATGAAATAATTTGATACAGGTGGAAGATGTCAGCTTAATGCTTTTTATTTATAGACCTGCACAGATGTGTATAGTGCTTTGTCATACAAAAATTAAATTGATCAGATAGCTGAAGGAGTAGAGATGTGAAATCAGAATTGGTATGAAAAGAATATTAAAATGAACTAAATTATCAGGAAATAGGAACCACTTTATCCTCTGGTCACTGCAATAAATATGAATTGAATTATTCTAAAGAATACTAAGTATCTTCCTAATTAGGCCTACGGTGTCATTGTACAATGTAGTAGGGTGCTCAGACAGGTATTAGTGATAAGCAGATAAGCTTTCCATAATAAAAAGAAGTGTAAGAGTACAAAGCACATTATAGCAAAAGCCACACCACACACAGGCATATCCAAAGAAGAAGTCTGATATCCTACATAGAGATTATTTCCTGAATGGGAGCCCTCTCAAAAAAACAACCTTTTCTAGAAACTACAAGAACACCACACCAATAGAACTGCTTGTAAAGTCCACAAGAAACCTGTTATTTTCAGATCCCCAAATCACAGAATCACAGAATGATTTGGGTTGGAAAGGATCTTAAAGATCAACTAGTTCCAACCCACCTGCCAGGGGCAGGGGCACTTTCCACTAGAAAATGTTGCTGAAAGCCCCATTCAACCTGTCCTTGAACACTCCAGCGATGGGGCATCTACAACTTCTCTGGGCAACCTGTGCCAGGACTTCACTACCTCCATAGAGAAGAATTTCTAAAAGTATCAGAGTCCAGAAATACTGTCTTAGAATACATCTTTCATGTTTGCACACTCTTAGTTGTTCTGTGTAATGGAAGACATTTATTTCATTAATACTTGAATTCTTGGAGGGAAGTCAATGGAGGAAGGATTTCAAAAGAGCCAAGAGCAATCAAAGACACTGATTGACATCTATAGTAATACTGAACTTGAGCTAGTTTCTCGTGTTCTGACCCAAAAATGAGATTACATTAGAGCTATGGATTGCCCACCAGCAAGTGCTGTTTGGGGTAACACCACCTGTAGTCTTCTTTGGAGAAAGGAAGTAACTTGCACAAAGTTTGAAGTAACAGAATGAATCTGATTAGTTTTCTTTAAAACTAATTATAGCATCATTACTTGTTTCCTTTGTTTTGTCTAAAATGAGCACAATGAAGAGAATGTATAGATACATGTATTATACATACAAATTCTCATTCATATGGGGTAAGTCACTGTAGAAATGCTTTAAAGTTAACAAACCTTCTCAATTCAATACAGATAAAAATACTGCATTCCTGCCTTTAATATGAAATGAGTGAATTATTAGTTGTGTAAACAACTTTTGAATTTCATGTCGGGTACTGCAGAAGTAGTATGAGTGATTTCATATATTTGAGATGTATAAAGATAGGCAGCAAACACTAGCTCTTCAAAAGGTCCCCAGACTCTTTTTAATTACTTTTCAAAAATTTTTTAAAATGAAGACTGAAGAACTTTCATTTTTGTAACATACAGCAGGGCTTATTTTTATTTCTAGTGCTGTGAAACACTAATGGTTTATTATTCAGTACTTGATAGGAAGATGAGTGTTATTTACAACTCTAAATGATTTGGAATTTTGAAAATCTTTGATTCGGTTTCACAAAGCAGCAAAATGATATTTTAGATTAGATGCATGAGAGAATAAGAACTTGCTGGAAAACAGATGATTCAAGTGTATTTCTAAGGAGAGAAAGAATAAAGCACATTTTCCTAAAGGACAGGGAGTTATTTTTATCTTTCTTATGTTTAAGTGCTTTCTTTTTTTTCTTTTAATGAAAGTGCTGTGGCAGAGAATTCATGTTTTGGTTGAATACAGAGCAAGCAGAAAGCTAAATTACATACTCAATACAAGTCCCATGCAATAATGATGAAATAAGTGTAAAATGAGCGTAACCAAAGCAGACACTTTATAAAGTCTTCTCTAAATTCAGTATGTGTAGGCTATATAAAGAAAATGGAAATGCATTTAAAAAAAAAAGATGAAATCGTAGACCAGACTGGCCAAAAGTTTTAATGAGATTGTAAAATATTATGATAAGCCTCTGTTTAAAATATAGTCAGCCTTTGTTGCTGCAGTATAAAACAGATAAAAACCTAGCGAGATGTCAGGAAACATAATTAAGTCAAGCTGGTATGGAATTATGGTCCTCAACAAACACAAGGAGCCAGTTCTGAGTCCCTGTCCTGTGATGAGAAGTTCTGCTGAATTCAGCACAAAGAAAGACATAACTCAAATAACTGTAGGCTGCAGGACTAGGCCTTGGTCATTATTTAATCTAAATACTGTAGAGCTCCAGTCTAGTAAGGGTGGCATGAACTTTGCAATGAACAGCTATTTAACAAAGGGGTCAAAAGTCTGCTGCTGCTACTAAAGAAGCAACCACTTAATTTCAGGCAGCATGCAGACACCCTGCTTCCAATATACAGCAATCATTACAAAATAAATGGATATTTGTAGTCAAAATTATCAGCCTTGCATTGTCATATACAGACAGACACAACATTACTCTTCTGTTATATTAGATTAACTTCAGATTTTATTTTTTTTTTTCTAACTATGAGGCTGTGTTTTAATAAAGGCATTTCACAGAAAGTTCAATGTTTAGAATTGGGTAAATTCCACTCAGCTTAGCCAGGATAAAATTTGCATAATAGGGCTGCAATTCAAGATCTTCTAGGAATAAAATTTCTCCTGAAATATCTAACATTTATAAATGAAAATACCATCATAACAAATCAATTCTAGGTTTACAGAAATAGTTATAGAAAATAAGAATGAGAAAATATTTCACTGTAAAATATGAAAGTTTTCAGCATAGCCAGGGGTTTCAATTTTTTTTCATCAACAGTTCATCAGTCTTTAGCTTAAAGTACAAGTATGATAATGGTCATAACTGTTTTCTGTTCACTTAAAGATATTTGTAGTGAAACTTACTAAACTACTCCAGCATGACTAAATGCAAAGCAAAAGTCAAGCACTGGAATGCATATTTTCCAATGCCAGGGCGTACAACGATGTATGCCATACGCCCTTCTTTTCAGATGGAGTCAAGGGAATAACGTAGTACAAATGCCTGTGAAAGATATCTGGCATGAAACAAGTCATACACCAGACATTATCCCTGGAAGTGATAAATGCTTTAGTGAGCTGGATGTCTAGCGGGGGGGGAAAAAAAGAGGGATGAGGAAAATTAATATGATCTTCATTGTTCTAATGAGTTATTTAGGTACACATCCCTCTCCCATTGTTAAGTAGGGGAGTATATCATAATAGCCATTCTACAGAACATTCATCATCACAAAATCACGTACCTTACCCAAGCTTGTCTGCTTAACACCTTCTTATTTGTGCATGTACCCAATATTTTGTATTTGCATGTGTCTGAGGAAGTTTTACATATACAAATTTTAGAAGTACGCAGGACAAAAAAGTAATTAAAAAAAAATTTGCTAAAATGGTTGCTCTGAGTTACCAGAAATTCAGTACTGGATATTTTTAAAATTATCTAATTAACAGGTGGTCCTATACTAACCATATAGAAACAAGATGAGTTGATTCCTATTTCATAGCGTCATAAAATAGTTGGGGTTGGAAAGGACCTTAAGATCATCTACTTCCAACCCCCCTGCCAGGGGCAGGGACACCTCCCACTAA
>JASSUY010026687.1:0-36427 GCA_032466535.1 Forpus xanthops | reverse complement strand
AGAGTCCCTCTCCAGCATCCTTGTAGCCCCCTTCAGACACTGGAAGCTGCTCTGAGGTCTCCACACAGTTTCTCTTCCCCAGGCTGAACAGCCCCAATGTTCTCAGCTGTCTCCAAGTGGGAGGTGCTGCAGCCCCTGATCATCCTCGTGGCCTCCTCTGGACTTGCTCCAACAGCTCCATGTCCTTCTTGCACAGTCTGAATCTCCTTCTAGCATAAGCTGAGGATGCTGTTGTCTCAGATTGCCTCCAAATGTTGCAGTCTGATTCTTCTTCAATAGAACATAAACATTCAAGAAAGGCCTGCAGGCATGAGTCCTACACAGTTGCATCCAAACCACATAGTAATAATGTATCTTGTTGTGAATGGTACATACTAGCTTTGCAAGTGCTAAGAGAAGACAGAACAATCACAACAGTAACTTTCAGGGTTAGACAAAAAAAAAACAATCAAATGAAGTTTATACAGTTTCCTAACACGTCATTTTATTTGCCCTTAAATTCACCAGCAGAGACCAATCTGCACAGCTATCTTCTTCCTTCATTTTGCTCTAGCTGTTGATTCAGAGATAGTAAGTTCCTTCCCATTAAGTTATGAAGAAACTTACTGTCAGCATTATCAAGACATCCATTCTCTGCCATCCACCATGGTCCTTTCACAGCAGATACTGTCTACAGCCTGTCTACAACTAAAAGCTTACTGTGATTCAGACATTTTCCTCATCCCCTCTATGTCTTCCCTAGGGTTACTCTCATTTGACTAAGCACAGGACTCTTCAAACCCACCAGATCATCAGCATTTACCACTGAGAAAGAGAGCAAGTTAGAAAGAGAGGCTTCAGCAGGAACCCTGGCATCCAGCTGAGCTGTGGAGTAGGGCCAGAGAAGGGCAATGTAGCTGGTGCAGGGCCTGGAGCACAGTGTGATGGGGAATGGATGAGGGACTTGGGGGGTTCAGATGGAGAAGAGAAGGTTCAGGGGGGACCTGATCACTGCCTACAACTGCTGAGAGGAGGATGGAGCCAGGAGGGGGCTGAGCTCTGCTCCCAAGGAACAGGGATGGGACAAGAGGAAACGGCCTCAAGCTGCACCAGGGCAGGGTTAGATGGAACTGAGGAACAATTCCTTCCCCAGAGGGTGCTCAGCATTGGAGCTGCTGCCCAGGGCAGGGCTGGAGTCACCGTCCCTGCAAGTGTTCACACCGTGGAGACGAGGCCTCAGTGCCATGGGTCAGTGGTGGCCTTGGAAGTGCTGGGGAACGGTTGGACTGAATGAGCTTAAAGGTATTTCCAACCTGCTTGAGTCCATGATTCTGCAATACAGCCAGACTGCATCCAGAGTGGAAAAGAATGCACCAGCCAGGCACAGACCTAAGGACCACAGTTTCCACTTGGAAAAGAAAATATTTACTAGCATTCACTAGCATTCAGGTGTGGTTTCCTGAACACTTGCATCACTCTGATAGCAGCCAAAAGACACTGTTGCCTTCCCTTGCATAGCAACATGTTCTCGTAACTCATCCTTTGTTCTCTACTCATCCTTGTGTGTTCAACTGGACCGCTGACCTTAAAATTAATGTTTTTCCCCAAAGATTTGCTCTCAGACTGAACATCTTACTCAGCATCCCAAGATCTCTCCTTAGCAAATCACCTGGAACAAAACCAGAAGCTCTTATTCCCAGGCAACAAAAAAAGCAAGCCTTCTCACATCCCTCATAACAGTGAATCAAAAAGTCTGATTCAAATAAAACCAAACAATTATGAAGCCCAGTGTCCAGCTCTGCAGAAGGAAAAACTGAGTTTCTCTTAGAATAAGCATCAGAACTGGATGTACTGTGCTGTGGTTGAAAACAGCAAGATAAGATTTCAATACGCCTCTAGCCAAGCTCATAGCAAGCTCTTATCAGGCAAAAAGTTGCTGCATGGTAAAATAAAGCAGACTTAAAAAGCATACTAGAGCAACAATGATCAAAAATAAGCTCTGGAATTCCTATATTCAGTGAACAATTGCTCTGAACTCCTCCAAGCGCCGTTTTGGAGGACTTCAAATACATTAGCTTCATTATGCATCAAATAATGTATTACTCTTCCCTACCATATCAAGTTCATACTTCTTCATCCCTTTTGTTTCCATATATGTTACTCTGAAAGAATGACAGCTAAACACATGTTATCCCTATTTCTGCCCACTCATCTTTCCTGCCATCTTCTGAATAGGATGGAGAGCGGTGGTTCCATGCACTTCCAAAACAATTCTTTCATTTAGCACCCAGTTAGGTCAATCACCATCATTTCTCTGGATCTTGACTCATGCCACTCAGAAAGCACCAGGTCTGATGTTCAGCTAAGTAGATAGCAGAGTATGAAAATATAAAGCTGGTATTTGATGGATGCTTTTGGTCGCTTTCCAGCCTGTCATTAACTGAGGAACTTCTGACTTTTCCTACTTTTTTGCCTTTGAGACAGGAAGAAATAGAACAGGAACAGGTCAAACTTTTCTCTTTAACAAGGCCTATTCTTTTTCTCTCTTTTGAACCTAAAACCTTCTAAGACAACAAGGGCTTCCTTCAGCCTTGCTTTTCTGAATGCAGCCTGAAAGGAAATACTCTGATGCATTCCACAGCTTCATTTTCAGCTTATTTAAAAGATTCCCTCCACTCCTGCAGGACCATAATCTCCATCCATTTCCTATGCTGACAACATTATCTGGAAGCAATTTCTGTCTGAGGCTTCCTGCTAACCCTGAAACTTGAACATAAAAAACTCAAAGCCTTTTGCATTTGTGGCTTCATTAGCATGAATCCTTGACTCAAACTGCTAAATGATTACCACCATTTGGCTCTGAAAATCCCAGCACCAACCATCTCCAAGAAACCACTTCAAACCCCCAACCACTGTTTCTATAGCAAGCAACAATCCACAACTAAGTTAAGCAAGATCTACCCCTGCACTTGAACATGCCAAGAAGTTAGTTATAAAAACGGACAGACCGAAAGCACTGAGTCCTGTAACTACATACATCAGCTATATCTCAGCTACACCCTTCCCTTCAGCCCAGGTGTCCCCGAATAATAACACTGCAGGAATATTCTTACTCCCTCATAAACCTTTCAACATAGGATGGCCAAAACCATCCTTCAAATCTAGTCATCTGCAACAATTAACTCCAGCAACAAAGGGGACAGTTCCCATCAAAATCTGTAAAGAACAGAAGAACCTGAACTCAATAGAATACAGTTCAAGAGGAGGAATAAAATGGAGGGTACTAGATGCAAACAAACTTCTGAAGACAGGAATAAGAATCTGGACATAGTCTGGATATTCCAGAAACACTTTTATTACAGTTCCATACTACCATAAACCAGTGCATACCATCAAGCTTGCTCCAAAGAACAGTCCACTTTCTTGCTCACTCAGGGGACTCATTCCAGTGTCTGCTTTACCCATTATGTGCCCCAAGGCAAGCATTCACACAGCCACGCGGTAGACTCTTATCAAATTAAAACTATGGGTTTCTCTGTTGTCTCAGCATCAAAAATATAAAGCTGGTGGAGCTAAAACTAAATACGAAACCATGTGTATACATACAATGGTTCATTATGGATGCATTCTGACATTAAAAGAGACCAGTTCAAAGCAGTAACTCCAGTCTTGGACATTCTCTCCACAAGACTGAAGTGGTCCTTACCTCTTATCACAGTATCTCCACCTGCTGGAGTTCCGTTTTCTTGTGGCGCTACAAGTGTCTCCAGGATTACTTGTGTTGCCCCAAGTCTTGGCAGGGTAACATGTTTAAGAAATGGCAAATTGTTTTTCTTGGCAAACGCCTGGCTCGTTTCTCTCCTTTTCCTAAGAAAGCCACCCTCTGGAAATAAAACAATCCATTTCCGATTGCGGCTCCTGTAATACTTTTCTAGATGCTCCTTGAGTAACACAAGCTGCTGGTCACGGTGTGCTCTTCCCTGTAAGGATAAGACATCATCTAAATGAAATGAATGCTTAAGAGAGATAACAAACCAATGTTCTCCTCAGAGTACCCACTGGTGGCTGAACTAATGCCACTTTGCAGAGAGGCTGAAAAACCCTTCCTGAAACCGGGCATGAAGCTCCTGATTTGATGAATTCTCTGCTAGAGTGACATTCAGACCGTAACTGGGAACTCCATGTAAGAGGAGCATGTGTTTGCAGAATTCCCTAGCTGTTACTGTGTCTCAACTGAAATTTGCTAAACTGAATTCTGCAAACACAGCCTAGAGGTTGAGCTATGGCTCTGTGGTCTACCTATCATAAGGCATTTCTGCCAAGCCAAACAGGATCTTTGCTTCCATATCTTCCACGCACCTCTCCGCTCACTCCCAGCCTCTGTTAGGATTGCAGAGGGACCACAGACCTCAAGATCAGCCTGAGCATGGTTACTACAGCAGAACCACAGATTTCACCCAAATCTGTGGTGCTCAAGTGACTCATTTATTTCTCATCTCCTATGTATTAGCACAGTTTCTTCAGTTAAAGACAATGAGATGTGTCCTTAATTACTGCAGGAATGCCTCACCCTAGACCACGTTGCCCAAGGCTCCATCCAACTTGGCCTTGAACACTGCCAGGAAGGGAAGGAAAAAGCTCTACCTGCTTACATTAAAGAGCAATATAAAAATCCCTCAGTTAAACCAGTGCTTTCTCACCAGACCATAAGACTCCAGGATAGCACAGCAGTTAGGAAAATAACAGCAAACAGTAATTGTTTCACATGCTAGACATTAGAACTCTCCAAAACCTGAACAAACCTAACAAATACGACTGGTGAATAAACTGCAGTTTAGCAAATCCTGTGAGGTTTAAGATGCTTCTGCAATACAAAAAAAACCCCACTGGACTAAATGGGAAAAAGGAGTGTTTAAAAGCACCCATGGCTAGCAAATACTGAAGAACCCTGGAAGAGAAAACACAGTTACCATATTATTCAGAAAGAACAGAAAGTCAGTCATACAGAAGCAGTTCCTTAGTACACCCAACTCTTGAAGACAGTGGCTAGTTGATCTCTATCACAGGGCTCAGCCTTCTTTCCTTTAGAGGAAAGAGGCAGCAAGGGACTGCTGACAAATTCTTTAGCATTACAGATATGGCAAAGTATTGACACCCTCTGCTCCAGAAAACTCTTTAATGGGAGAAGAGAAAGAACTGGTTAACTCCTGGTAGGCCTCAGAAGCATCCCTAAAACTGCCACTGGGGTTGCTCATGAAAATGAAGCTAATGTGCATTTCTAACAAATCAGATGCACTGCACCATAATCAAATTAGATTATTTTACTGGGGAAAAAATACTTGCTCATGCAAATATTACTAGGGCCTTTCTATAGTCAGTGGTTTTGCTATACCCAAAGGCTAACTAACAGCCAGGAAACAATTCCTTTCGCTTGGTTTATATTTAGACTCCTGCTGATCTCATTTTACTTGTGATGTTGTTGCCTATCTCAGCCACTCGGTAAAAATGAAGGAAAGCCTTTGGTTTTGTAGCTCAGAACTGGTTTGGATTTGTAATCGGAATTGCAACAGTGCATTCAGAAATTAAAGTTACCTGACAGCCACACGTACCTCAAGAAGTATCTGATGTATTTTAACTACTGAAATAGACATTTTACAGTGTCAAACCCTGCTCCTTTCCATCCTCTCACAGTACGCAGTTGTGTATCTCTACAGAACTTAATCTTGTTATCTAATTTTGCCTGAGTTTTCTAACCATGCCTCTAGAAATATCTGAGAAATTGAATTTTAGCTATGTATAGCTGCAATGAAGTATTTCATCATTTCATTCTGAGTCATTTAGCTGCTTTTTCTCTGTAAAGTGAAAATTCATTAATTCTCTCTGGCTGCCCGTGCATTTTTAGTCCAGACAAATAAAAATAAGGAGAGGAAAGAAAGGAATGTGCTGGATGTTGCAGTTCACAAACCGGCTGCGGGTTCACACTTAGCATTCCACACGTCCAAGTTTCTGCTTTTAGAGTGCAGATAGATTGACAGCTACTGAACAAAACCCCCCAAATTGTAAGAAATGATCTGAGGGTTTCATTCCTTAACATTTGAGATGCTGAGCATAACGCATACTCTTTCCTGATGCTCAAATAAGAATTAACTTTCAAGAATCAACTGCTATTTATGCAGGTCCTTCACTGCCTTAAACTGGTCTGCTACCATGTCAGCATGGAAAGGAATGGCACTGCCTTTCCTTATCTGAAACTTTGACAGTCAGAACAGTGACCTAGCCAGACCTGAAGCACTGCACAGCTTCATGGTCACTAAGGAAAGAAGAAAGGTGCCAACAATGGCAGTAAGAAGCAGAGAGACTAGAAGGCCTGCCCATGCACTATGCTTGCACGCCTCTCATAAAAGCCTCCCATCACAGCTGGGTTCCATAAACATTTGTGTTTAGGAATACAATAAAATAAGCTTGGGAAACAAAAGCAGAACAAAGTTCTACCCAAATATACACATTACAGCATAGTTATTTCATCCTGCAAACCACCCAGGAGGTAATGAGTAAGTTCCATAAGACCACAATGTTCCAAACATAAGGATAAATTCAAAGAACTACTACATGGTTTCACTTACCTGTCTTATAAAGAAGTCTCCATGGATTAGAGACACGATGCCAAAGTTTGTATACTTGAAAATATGATCCATCAGCCACATCATCTGACAGACAACCTGAAAAGGTACCAAAAGAAGGGTAGTAAATGCCAAGTACAGAGAATTGTGTGTATACTGGGCACGTTCTCACCTCCCTCACAACAGCAACAAACCTACCAAATGTATATAAGGTCCTTTATGCCCTTAAGTCTAAAGCAGCAGATGTGCTGCACTTCTCCTCCAAGAGCAGGATTAAATAGCTGCCTTTTGGTAATATAATATGCAGTTCTGCACTACTAGCCATATGCTAAAGTGATTTATACTCTGTCTTTTCACACAGGTACTGTAATGCTTTTACTGACGTATCACCACAATTTTAAGTCAGTTGCAAACTAAACCCATCTTCAGTGATTACTAAAGTACACAGAAAAATACAGATCTGTATTTGAAACTTCCAACTGGTTTATGCATACCACAAAAATAACAGAAGGAAAAAGCTTCTTCTCTAACAAAGTCTTTCCTCTGTATAGCTCCTACATGTAGATGTTGAGAGGGGGACAAACTGGCTCTACAAAACTGAAAATCCCACTTCATGCTCTCATACACTAGGCTCGCTGCCTTTACCTTCCCCTACATTATAAGGCCACACTAAGACTGATTCAGGTACAGTGAAACTTAAAGTCATGTAACATAGTACTCTTCCATTTACCACTATCAAAACAGCATATGGAGAACACCACGACATTTCTCTGGTAGTCAGATGATAGTTTTTGCAATCTTAAACAGGCACCTCCTGCTTTGCCTCCAGTGATGTATCCTACAGAACTGAAAGATGCCAAGGCAGAAAGAAAGCAGTCTAGGAAGTAAAGATTTCCTCAGGAACATATCATGTATTAGCTGCTTACACCTACAAACACTGAAATTCTCATAGACCACATCACATCACATCAACAGTACTTCTAACAAAACAGTCTGATACAGTGGAAGAGGGTGGCTTTTCCCTGTTTTCACATCTCCATGTGGAATATGGAGAAGGAAGCAGATCCTATTTAATGCAGGAATTCTGTTTTGTAAAAGCAGCTCCAGAATTTGCAATTTGGGTCTAGAATTGCATGCATCAGTAAGACTTTTGTCCAAAGAAATCTACTTGTCTATTGGAGTGTTCTGATCACCCCTATGCTCCCTTTTGACTACAGAAGCTATAAATGAATCCTGGGTTATATGTTTGGAGTGAGATAACTGTCACATACCTGTTTCTTTCACTTAACCTTAGACAACTGCAGCTGGATGCTCAGAGTGAAGTTTTTACACACCTGCAAGAACACAGCTGCCAAAGAACACTGAGATACTTGATTGCCTTAGACCTTTAGCTGATTTCCCAGTGAATTCCAAATTCACATCCTTGCCTAAGAGCACATTAGGAACACCTCAACTTCGGTGTTTTTTTTTTAATACTAGCAAACTTTCTACTTGAAGATCTTGGATAATGCAAGAGCACCCATTTCTGGATCCTTCAGCATCACTGGAAGCAGAAAAGGAAAGCATATGTCTCAGAAGAGAACAGCTTTCAAAGAGATGAAAGGTTCTGCTTTAGAAACAAGCATGCATTTCTTCTCTGTGACATGCTAGTATGCTCTCCTGCCTGTCGGTGGCACTTCCTACTGGATGCTACACATTCAAGGGAACAAAGACACGCTAGGTGTTTGTGAGTGAGAGAAGAAAACCCAGTTCTTAGATAGAATTCCCCACTTGAGACTAATACTGGTGAAATGGATTCCCAAACAGCTATCCCCAGGCCTGGGCTCAATAAAAGAGAGGATCTTAAAGCAAAAATCCCTCTTGCAGAGATTTACATTCTTTCCATTTCAGAAAATTAGAAAGCCTTAGGGAGGAGACAAAAAAAGAGGAGGTGAGCCCAAGGGATAAGTTAAAAAAAGCACTGAGATATTATCACTCCTCAAGGCACCACAGTATCTAAGTCCATGCCTGTGCACCAGCCCATAGATGAGAGGCGGTGTAAGGAACCATATCCTTGGATAAAAACAGCACCAAAATTCCACTGACAAGGACTCAGCCTGCAGCAGTGCCCATATGACTGTCAATGTTTGCCTCATATGCTGCCATTTTGACTATTATTGTTCCATTATAGCAAGCAGAAGTTAAACCAACATAACGTATTGTACTGGAGGAGGTCAGCAGGCTTAATGATGTGCTTCCCTGAAAAGATTTGTGTCTTTTGAGAAGCTGCCATTCTTCTCCAAGATGTTCTAGGGCAGTCCTGGAGAAAAAACTTTCCCAGCAGTGTTAATGCTTCTTTCCTCCCATATCACCTTTTACTGTCTTTTTATTTAAATGCCAGTAGGTGTATCCTGAAAGTTGACCATTGCTCTTCTGACTCTGATGTCCATCTCACCATGTTTTAGATGACACAGGTCACCTAAAGGTTGAGACATCCATAGGCTTCCTCAGGCTTTCTGAGAGGGAATGATGTGACTTTCTCAAAGATGAGTGTGACACACAAGTTATAACTAAGACAAAACATAGAGGCAGTTTGCTGCAAGTGGGCCACAAAGAGGCAAACTCCAGAGCTCAGTGTTTTACAAACCCGCCTATAACCCTAGGCAGTGGTTAGAAGTACAAAGAGGAAACATTTTTAATGTATGAATTAATGAACATATACACACACTCAAACACATAAAGCTGAAAAGAAAGAGTTCAAAGAATAGGACACATATCTCATTTGCAGCCGAAAGGCAAACTAGACTAATGCATATTCATCCTGTTCCGCTACCAACAGTGGGACAGATCACACAGCAAGACACTGCTGGTGTTCTGTTTAGTATCCTCAGGAATGAAACAATGCTCATGAGATGAGTCTTTATCACTTTATCACAAAAGTGTTGTGAGCAGAGATTCATAGTTGTTTATGGATTGAAAGAAGGTTTGGAACCTGTTTCAGGTCCTTTTTGCTTCATCCGTCCTGCTTAAGTAAGTTCAGAAGGTAGAAAAAGCTCTAACCAATTTTATTACAAAATCTAGGTGCCTCCTATTCACAGACCCACTTTCATTGCACAGGTTTCAGAACACAGCAACCTGAATAGACTGACTTTCATCTTTCAAGCACCTCTACCTTAACAAAGAAACCTGCACTCAAACCAGCTGCAAGCTCTACTTTCTTCCTCTTCACTGAACCCTTCCTGGCACTGCTTTCTGCTCTGAATCAGAAAAAATAACCACACTTATCAGTCCTAATCCAGTTGGAAAGCAGCAATAGCAGCATTTTAACCTACTTCTCTTTGTTAAACACATAACCTTTAATGTTCATGAGACCTCAACTCATGGAATGTGTTTTAACACTTACTTTCTCACAAACTGGGGCAATTCCTTGAACTATATAAAAAGTATAATTAGGTCACTTCTGATTCACCTAAAACTTTCCCATGTGGCTTGTCTTATGTTAACATGTATGAGTTAAGCAATACTTGGGAGTGCTGACTGATGAGAAACTGAACATGAGCTGGCTTCAGCATGTGCTTGGGCCCAGAAACCACCCATGTGCTGGGCTGCACCACCAGCAGTCAGACCAGCAGGTTGAGGAAAGTGCTCCTTTTGAGCTGGCTTTGTCTGAGGGTTTGGAGTGTACACCAAATCTATATTAATATACCCCAATGGTGCCACAGTTACAGATGCAACAGAAAGCAGTTGTTGTTTTCTTTGCTTCTTCACTGTATGGTCTTGAGAAAGAAGACAACACTAAGGCACAGCTGAGGCACTTTTTTACCTTGCCAGGTATACTGTCCACCCTTTGCAGCCTAATCCTACATACCCTCCTCCTCCTGACCTGCACATAGGTTTGATTGCCTGTTTAGATCCCATACTCCAGTTTCCAGCACTACACTCCCTGGATGGGAATCTTCTGAGCAGCAATGCATGAAACAATTGACATTACTTGCACTTCTCACCAAAATATGCTTAAGAGCTTGTAAAATAAGAGCTCAAGCAACTTTGACCTTTGCTAGCTGGCTTAGTGTGGGTATGTTATCATAGGGAAGTCTCCTTCAGTTCCTGAACTCTATGAAAATTCCAACTGATTCTAATTTTGAGAAGAGTTCCATGCTGGAATAAAGTCACAATCAAGAAGCCAGACTTGTGTTGGTTCGAGCAAAGTTAGCACAAACTGCACAAGAGCATGAGGTGAGAAGAGGAAGTCAAGTACATTACTACCTGCCAGGAGATGTGCTTCCCTGTGTTAAACTAGACTGGATGCACACTGACTCAGCTCACACTTGACCTTCCTTAAAGGCAATCTTTATGATTAAAAATCTACTCCGAGGTACTGGCTGTCACATTAAACCAAATCTGCTCAGGCCTTTGAGATTATTATCACCCAAGTCAGTCATCAATACCCCACACAGGTGCAAGTACCCCACACCAAAGTGACAGATCACATACATGGAAGCTATCCCACTCCCCAGTTGTAGCCTACCGTGCCTTTATCCTGAAGGCACATCATCAGAGTGCAGACGTCACCCGTTGCTTGATGGTTCACCAGCACCATGGCTTCGTCTTCTGATACTGCATTAACATCATCACCCCATTCCACTACTATTAAGAAAAATAACATAGAAAGGTCAATTTTACAATGACTATAAACATAACAAAAAAACCCAAAGACCCAGATAATTATAATAAAGAAAGCTACATGCTACATGTCTGTTTAAATTGGCACATAGCATAAAGATAGGAATATCAGCAAGACCATTTTTCTAAGCAGAGGGTACCCAGCTTAGTTTTAAATTGCATGCACAGAATAAGAACAAAACAAAAGTTCTCCGCCAGAACATATGCACAGAGATTGATCTTTTTGTGTCATTACACCATTCTATATTTAGGGTCTCAAAATTACATAAGCTTTTGACCCAGCTTTTGAATTCAACTGTCTCACCTCATTAGATTAACAACCAAACCATGTTGGCACAGATGGGTTTTGGTCATTTTTTTTTTAACTTAGCAAGTTTGTTTCATTTCTACACTTAATAAACTACCCCGGTAAAAGCAAACCCAAAAGTATGCAGTTGGATCATTGGGCTTAAAATGCTACATTAAACAAACTCAGTAAGTCCCATCTAAACAAGTTAGCTCTAGGCAAGAAAGTGGCTTCAGAGAATGCTGCTCAGACGACAGAAACTATTAGTCATTCTTCTGTAGAGCAGATAGTCCAGTGGTAAGAATGATGTCAGGAGGAAGCTACAGCTGCTGATCAGCCAACATTTACACTGACTAGTAAGAATTCCTGAGGCAAGGAAATAGAGTTCAAATTGCTGGTTCCATCATCACCAAGTAACTAAACAGAAAAAAAAAGGAGATGACAGCCTCCCAAAGAAGAACACAGGGTGGGAAAACCAGGTTGTAAGCCTGTTGTACATTAAAGACCAGAGTATGTCTAAAGCTGTCATTGGGGCAAAAAGACAAGCAAGTGGAGTCAGGCCCCTCTTCAATAAAGGGATGGTTACTGCAATGCAGGCTAAAGGGAAAAGATGAGCAGAGCAGTTCTGTAAAGTTCAAAAGGAGAGGCAAGACACATTGCCCATGCAGGTAGGACAGGATTACTGTTTTTATGATTATTCAGTATCCTAAGTGGTTCCAACATCAAAGGAAGTACTTCAGCTCCACTGCTGAATCTTTAGCACTGTTATTAACAGATTTCCAGGCAGTGAACAACTCTCATCACAGAACAATTAATTACTTTACTACTATTTGTCTTTGAAGCAGTGGTTTAATTGATGCAAAAGCAATAGGTTACACACTGAAGACAACACCCTATAGTTCGTGCATAGCTCCTCTGACCTTGCAGAAATCCATTTAGCAACAGGCCTTTGAAAACAGTCACTTTATTATGTTAGTACCGAATTAAGACTTGAGCACAAAGTAAATAAATAAAATGCTGTATTTGCAAGTAGAATCAGAGATAGGAAGGTAGGGAGGTGAATCCACTCTGTAATGTTCAACCTCCTTTCCCTGGGCAAGCTAAGCACAGATCCTTTCTTTTTCTTCCTAACATGAACTTAGATTCCCCTTTATCCCTCCTCCTCAATTACATGCAAATGCCCTCTAATGTCCTCTCTAACTCTGTGGAAGTTGGAAAATGCCTGGTTGTGGCAGTCACAGTGGACCATTCACCTTCATTATCAAGTATCTCATATGCCTACCTATTGCAGTACCCCAGTACTAAGATGAAACAAGAACTGCTTTAAAGAGAAATGACTCACACTGATTCTGAAAGTATTACTTCAGTGTCTTTATTAAGAAGCCAATATACAATTGTCTTACTGAAGTGTGGCCTTCCGAAAGTAATAAAAACTAGGTGCTAAATACATCCAGCATCTGCAAAATAAGCTTTCTCACAAGCAGCTCATCATTTCCAAATACAATCCTTTTACTTCTAGATCACCCAGAGAAAAATAGATGACTTTATTAGAGATAACTTCCCTGGAACACGTAGATGTATACTACTCATCAGTTCTACTGCAGAGCAACTTAGAAACTCTTTTTAGTCTTCAAAAATGTTTCTCACATCTAACTTTCTGCAGGATTCAAGTTCTTGACTGAAGAATGTAAGCCATAAGAAACGACTAAAGAGGAGAACTCTCTTCATCCATCAACTGGCCAGGTTAATAGCTCACCTTCTGCGGCTCAGCTGACGGGTAGGAAGTTGTTAAATTCACAGTGATTCAGCTGGACATCCTCTAGTTCCTTTGCCCTGTCATTTCTCCTTGGGCAATCAGTCTGTCTCCTGTGTTTAATAATGCTTTACAGTCAAATTGATTGACCTGATTACCAAGGAGAAAGGAATCAGTTTGTGCAAGTCCTTCACAGAACACTTCTGGATCGGAAACCGAACATTAAACCACACAGGCATGCAGAAAAGCCACTGCCATTAGCACACATTCTCAAAGTAGAGAAAAACCCTTCAAATATCTAGAATTTAAAGTTAATTGTGCCCCTTTAATGTCACAGTGGGGGCAAGAAATGTCTGTCTTCAATTATTGCACCACACTGAAATACTCCAAAGGATCAACTTTAGCTTTAAGAAATACTTGTGCTATTACATTCCTCCATTGAAGTTAGAAACATCCGTATCAAAACCCCAGCTGCATGGCAGCAGAACCAGGAACGCTGCTTTGCTCCACTGCAACAAGACAAAAACCAGTTCAAAGATAACTATTTGTCACTCAGGAGCCTGAAAACCAGCAAACATTCCTCCACAGCTTCCTTCTATTGCAGGGGCACATTTTATAGGGATACTGGGTCTGCGTCTACAGCCTCGCAGTAGTTAGGTTTCTGGAAATGGGGTTTACTACAGTGAAGTAACATAAAGTACGGCAAGAGCAGGAAATCAGTTTCACAAGGAAATTCAAAATCATGGTACCAAGCAAATCTGGTAAACCTGATGAGTAATGGCATCTTTCCCCACAAGATTGAGACAGAATTGGCTTAGCTAATAGATTCTTCATTTGTGACTTAGCATTGCAAGGAAAAGGCTTCTCCAGGAAAGGATGAAGACAACGTTACCTGAAACTGCATGCACAGCAAGACAAGTTATCTTTCTCTTATAACAAGAAGTCCAAGATGGATACAAGTCTCTAAAACATCAAGAAAATATTTCATCTGATGAGCAACAAAACAAGCTTTGCATGAGCTCATCCTTGCAGAGCTTAAAGAAGAAAATAAAAGCAATAAAAGAGTCTTTTCCATGTTTTTATGGAACTTTTACAAATCGAAATATATCTATTGAGAGTTCTCACAACATTACCAACCTCATGAAGTTCAAAAAGGCCAAGTGCAAGGCCCTGCACTGGGTTAGGGCAATCCAAGGCACAAACACAGGCTGGGCAGAGAAGTGATTCAGAGCAGCCCTGAGGAGAAGGACTCGGGGTGCTGGTTAATGAGAAACTGAACAAGAACTGCTTCAGTGTGTGCTAGAGCCCAGAAACCTGGCCAGCATCAAAAGAAGCATGACCAGCAGGTCGAGGGAGGTGATCCTGCCCCACTGTTCTCATGAGATCTCACTTGCATGCTGCATCTAGCTCTGATTGCAGAAGGATGTGGAGCTGTTCTATCAATTTCAGAGGAGGCCACAAGGATGACCAGGGGCTGGAGCATCCTCCCATATGGAGACAGGTTGAGAACACTGGGGCTGTTCAGCCTGGAGAAGAGAAGCTGTGTGGAGACCTCAGAGCAGCTTCCAGTGTCTGAAGGGGCTACAAGGATGCTGGAGAGAGACTCTTCATCAGGGACTGCAGCGACAGGACAAGGGGTCATGGGTTCAAAGTGAAACAGGACAAGTTCAGGTTAGATCTAAGGCAGAAGCTCTTCCCTGTAAGGGTGCTGAGCGCTGGCACAGGGTGCCCAGAGAAGCTGTGGCTGCCCCATCCCTGGCAGCGTTCAAGGCCAGGTTGGACACAAGGGCTTGGCACAACCTGCTCTAGTGGAAGGTGTTCCTGCCCGTGGCAGGGGTTGGAACTGGATGAGCTTAAGGTCCTTCCCAACCCAAACCAGTCTGGGATTCTATGATTGACTGCTTCGTCCTTAACATAACTGTGTGCATGTAAGCAAAGCTATGAATAAATACTCAAGCACTTTAATTGCAGTATGTCATTAGGTTGGGCAAATGACTACTCAACTAACTAACATTTCCATAGATTAATTTTATACTTATGAACACACCTGTCAAGAATGGCAATGAATTTGAACTAACTCCATTTTGCATACTGCATTCTAAAACTTCATATATTTTCTGAGATTTTCAACCATCTCTTCTCCATTAGAATGAACAGTTTTTCTACAGGGTGTAAAAATCAGCACCAGTTTCATTGGCAACTTAAGTCCCAATGAACACCAAGGGCTATTATTTCAAGAAGCATTGGGTCTTGTTATTTCTCCACTCAACTGGAAGGCAAAGGAAAAAGAAAAAAGCCTCCAGGCACTTGGAAATGAGCAGTGAAGGAATCAAACACAATTCTCCTCCTAGAACCCAATCCTACAAGCTACCATGTTAATTCCATATATAAAAAAGATGAAAGACCCATGCTTTATAGCAAAGCCAGGAGAACTCTAATCACAACTATTAAAACCCCCAGACCCACAAACCAGCCTAGATAAATCCCCTGAAAGTTGTTATATATGTAAACATATTGATTTGGAGATCCATTTTATTTACTGCTCAGATTTGAGTCTACACACAAGATACACAGCTTTCTCTAGGAACTGGAGAACTTGTACCCCAGAACTTCCCACTCCTTAGTTCAGTTTTCTTCTCATCACTCATAATCACTTGCATCCATGAGGCAAGAAAACCTGTTCCAAGAAGCTGCAGGTTGGCAACACACAGAATGGAAGAGTGCAATCGCTTGGAAACCTTCAGCAGCAAATAAATGGCACTATTAATGGACAGCCTCCTTTGCTTCCTCAAAGAGGGAAAATTATTATTAAGTACTCAATAGTGACTGTAACTCAAGCAGGTTTCTATGTTTTAAACACTCTCATACTCCAGCAGTTTTGCCTGGCAAGTTGTACCTTGCTTTACTCTTGCTCACAAATGGCTCATCAAAGCAAGCTCCAGCTAGAGTAGCTACGCAGAGTTGTTAAACTGATTTGTCTCACCTCTACAGATGAGATTCTTTGATAGCTAGAATTAAGAAATCCCAGAAGTGACGTGAGAGGCTGAACATTACTTAGCATGTCTAGACAGCATTAAGGTGTGGGGTTTTCCCCTTAACAAAAAGGTTCAAGGCGTTTGTCTCTGAATTGACTGCCTACATGACAAAAAGGAAAACCAGAGGACTAAGTAAAACAGCATACAGTTTGGTTTTTACACTTATTAAGCACGTATTTTAGGGTTAGAAAGTATTTTAAACCACCTATGTTAAATCAGACACATATTATTGAAAAGAGAAAAAGAGCTTTTCCTATCCCACCACACACAAGACATACAAGTGAACAGTAAAAGTAGTCTGGAAAAGGAGGGAAAGAACATGCACACAACATAACATCTCCTTAACGAAGCTTCACTTAATGTGTTATCTTTCTTTTCCTATTAAAGAATGTACCCTTGCTACAAAAGTACTGGCAATTTCAATGCTTTTACAATATACAAACCTTAAGGTAGGGAAAATCTGTTTAAAGAAACAAGATTTTGGCACCAAAAGAAGCCTCTTTTACAGCTAACTTGGCTCAGACTTTGATAAGGATGATGAACTGAACTGTGCTGACAAACTGTCCCTTTTATTTCCATCAAGAGAAGTGCTCATCATCGAGAAGTCAAAGAAGCAGCAGATGGGGAAGAGAAGCCTGCAGATAACAGGAGCTCTTAGACTCCATGTTAAATAACCAAGATTAGGTTTAACATGGCCCAGTCACCATCTGTGTTTTTGTGTGACAAACCATCTTGCACACCTCTACACTTCACTGTAGGAAACAACACACATTTCCTTTGGCCTTCAGTTCCATTCTTTTTAGCTTCCTTTCTCTCTCTATCTGCAGTGTACAGGCAGAACTGCTTTGTGGAGAGAGGACTTTAGTAGTCACAATATTTATGCCCTTAATCAGCCCACACTTTTACTTCAATTCACTGACAGGAAGAGGTGTTAAAAACAGGAGACAATTACAATAGAGATGCCCTGGCTCTTTCCTCTTTCCAGCCAGCCCAAGAACCACATTTTCCTAAAGCACAGCAGTTCCTTTTGGAAACGGGCCCTAGTGATGAGTGCTTTTGAAGACTGACTTCATTTTCCTGGAGTGCATGTTCAAGACCTCATGGGTACAGTTTGCTTGAGTTCTATAATTCACTGGCACGAGAGATGATGCTTGTGGCTGAAGAGAGGCCTCCTTTTACCCATCTGTGAGTGAGAATCAATAAAAGTGAAACCTTAGCGTATCTTCACTGGAGCAAACTTCTTCCACTGACTTCAGCACAGGCAGCACCATCTCAAGAGCTTCACCTCCTCACAATTACACTAGGCAAGCAGTTTATATGATAAGAAAACTTTTCAAGTCAACAAATTCTGTCAGAATACATAAGCTATGCTCACTGTAGATATTGAAGTAATAGTTCCAATACGTCCTAAGTCTTACAAGAACATCTCTCTCATTGGATATACCCTGGAAGTCTCCCAAAAGCTATTTATGCTGCTCCTACAACAGTGCTTGAACGTAGAGGTACCAAAGTCACACAGCTCCTAGTTCTGATCACGCAAACTGGAACCTCAGCTGCATACAGTGGTTAGAGCTTCCAAGGAACAGTACAAGGGAGACAGTGTTTGTAGACACATAAGCAAATGTGGCCTGTGAAAAGCGAAGGCCATGACTGATATCAGCTTTCATAGCTCTACTGGTCACAAACTGTAGCAGCCAAGAAGCCACTCTACTGTCTTGCTGCTTCTATTATTAGAAAAGCAACTGCAAGACTCAAGAATGGGATGGAGCACTGAAATCCTTTTGAAGTACCTCGAGCTCATGAGTCAGACTACTTGCAGAAGGAGCAAGCTGTACAGCACATTCCTCCATGCTGACAGATAAAATACATTAGCTACCCAGGGGAACACCAATGCGCTCATGAAATAATACCCTAATGCTCTAATGCTTTACATGCTGCAGATGTTACAGTGGCCAGGAAGAATCAGTTTGTTTGAAGCCCAGAAGGAGAAGCAAAGCCATGGGGCAGTCTCATATTTTTTCTCACCACAAAAGAATACATTTAGTGTATTTAGCACACTTAAGAAATAAAACAAGCAAAGGTTACTAAGGGATATTGCCAATCACTTAGTAAGGCTTCAAAGTTAAAAACAATCCTCAGAGGTTCAACAGATGCACTAAAAATTACCCAGTTTGAAGCATATTGTTGCAAGGTCCTGAAAAGACAGAAGAATCTGAACAAATGATAAACAGGCTTCAGGTTAACTGCTGTCACTTCAGTTCATGTTTAAAGCATTGATTTGGCCATTCCTAGTTATATTGTGGAAAGAAACACTATTAATCTATGTTTAAAAATGTTTACTTTCAACACCAAATAAAGACAAAGTTTACAGGACTGCCCTTAAGATGACCAAAATAGAAGCTGAAGTGGAACTTGTGCCTTTGCTGGTTAACACCTTCAGAACAGTTTGGGGATGACCGAAAAGCTGTAACACTGTAAGTGACAGAGGCAAGAAACAGACTTCCATAAAACAAGCATTGAAGAGACAGAGACTCTGAAAAGAAGGAACTCAGCTAAACTGTTACAGACAGCAAAGGCAAGATTTGCTATGAATGTGCAATTTCAAGTGGTGAAACCCCTTCTTTGGCATCACGGGGCCATGAGACCACTTGTGCCAATAAAGAGACCCACAATATGTTCCACTGGTGTTTACTGCTCCCTAGATGGACAGTACAGGCTCAAAAATGTTAAGAAGAATGAAGACATACAACGGTCTTTTTTACCTTTCTGCCATTCAACCCCACTCAAAGACAACGATGGAAACACCACAGTCAATTGCTCAACACAAAGAGATCCAGCACTTGCCCATATAGACCCTTTTTATCAGACAAGGTTGTGGGTCCTATATTTCAGTCTCTTTATCTACAGTGATAACCTTTATGAGTGAGAAAGGATTCTTACCACTCAAGCATATGACTTTATACAATAAATCCACAGAACACTTCCATTTGTTCACCCCTAACACTGATGGTTACTCTTAACAAGAGGGTAGCCCCCAACATCAAATTTGTTTAAGTTGATATCACAGTCTTAAAAGGCCTCCTCAGCCTGCCACACATTAAACTACTGTATTTTAAGTACTGTTACAATGCCAAATACATCCTAAGATCAAAGAAAATAGTGCCTGTAAGACTGCTTTATGAAAAATAAGCTGGCTTTTCTAGAGTTAAAAGGAAAAGTGACTTTGAAATCAGGGGAGTTTCAGAATCCATCCCCATGACAACAATTCAAGCATGTTCCTCTTTGTAAAAGAGCAGTGAGAGGAGTGTTTCTTTTCCATGATGAAAATTATACGAGTGCAGCTGGGTAACTAAAACATGCCAAAAACACAGAGCTTGCTGCTATTGTTACCCTTATCACCCCTTCAGGCAAAGAACAGTTGGCTGTGGCTCAGTATTTTAACAACTTGAACCCAGCTGGTTACAACAGTGCTGTACCCATACTCAATCTGCCCCATCACTAGTGCTCTGCAACTAACCGAACAGGAACAGAGCTGACAAGCAGGATAGGAGACATCAATCCCTGACTGCCATGGCAGTTTTGGTTTTATTTTCCCTTTAAAAACTACAGGTATCGTTACAAAGATTCCTATCTGCTGCATGAGCTGGAGAACTTGTTTCTTCCAAGATTCAAGTCAAAGTCTGAGGCAGCTTTTCCTTCTACATATATGAAAATAATGAGAAATAAAACAGGAGGAAAGAGGAAGATTTATTTAGAGCACAAAAAAAAATGGGGGTAAGCTCATCTGAAATTCAGTATGGCAACCCAGGGACTTGAGATTGAGGTAGGAAAGCTGTAGGAGAGAAAACAATCACCTCCAGAGCATGAAGCCCAATCACTAGGGTGGTACCCCAGGCTCCATACTGGTACCAGTAGCATTCAACATCCTCATTAGCAGCCTGAACTATGGAGTGCACCCTCTAAGTTGGCAGCAAGGTCACAGGCAATGAAGAACTGTGAGGAGTGGTTGATAAGCTTGCTCAGTGGTGGGGAGCACTGGGTCCAGTCCTGCACTCCTCAATATAATGTAAGATGCAGACTTACTGGAGGGAGTCCAACAAAGATGATTAAGAGACTGAAGCATCTTTCATACAAGAAGAAGCTGACAGAGCTGGAACTATTCAGCCTGGAGAAGAAAAGACTTCAGGGGGGTAAATCTTGCCCATGTATAAGAAGTATCCAGTAGGGTAGATGAGGAGATTCAGTCAGACTCTTGCAGTATCCAGTGACAGGCTGAGAGATAACAGGCACAGACTGAAATATCCCACTTCAACACAAGGAGAACATATCTTCTAAGAGTGATCAGACACTGGCACAGGTCACACAGTGAAGCTGCAAAGTGTCCATCCTTGGAGCTATTCAAAACCTGACTGGACATGGGCCTGGGCAACCTGCTCTAATTGACCCTGCATGGTGTTCAACTACATGATTCTGTGGTCCCTTCCAAACTCTGTGATCTACAGCCTGACACTAGGAGGAAAAACAGAGTCTTAACGGAATTCTTTCTTAGTGGATACCATCAGCTACAACAAAACCTACGTTTTCTTCCTGCAGCATGAAAAGGAGCAGCCTTTACAGTCATTAAGCACACACTACAAACTGGAAAGGTTCTGTCTTGCTGCTACAGAACTGCAGCATAGACATAAAATTCAAGGATAGTTCAACCTTTCATATTATAGAAGCAGAATGATTCACCTGGGATCATCAGACTGAGGCAGGAAAGTGGGACCAGTAAACACCACCACAAGCTCGAAGCAATGATGCATTTTAGCCAGAATAAGCCATTGTGACCACTGCTATGAAGCCTTGAGATCTTCATTTATATCTGTATCTTTAGCTACATTACACAGTAATGTATGACAAATTACTCCATTGAGACTGTTTCATTGCATGTCAAACATGAAGCATACAAGCAGCCACACTGAAATTGAGCTACTTTTAGTTATGCAAATACTCAAGACATTTAAATTACTGCTTAATGCTCAGATATAGCTATTGACACCTAATTAAACTTAAATCTTAGACCAGTAACAAGTAAACAAGAAAACCCAACATGTGAAGTGGGAAGGCCTCAATTGTTTCCCCTATTATCTTTATTCAAGATACTTCTTGGTTTTCCAGTTTTGGACAAGTTGCTCAAAACATGAGGAGCAGGAAAGAGCCACTGCAACACTATGTGATAGAAGTCAGCCCAACCACAGCTATCAGATGAAGATGGGACAATGGGGCAGCAAGCAACAGTTGGACCAGAAAGGATCCTTATGGAATGAGGTCTGTTACACTGGAAGACTTGTTGGGCAAGGCTGGTTGTCCCAATAGGCAAACCATAACCAGCACAAGCCACCTAAATTACCATGGAAATTGCCATGGATTTCTTTTAAAACCAAATTTGTTAGGCATGTTGTGGTCTTTGGAGTATAGTAAGCGTAAGAGTTGTGGTCTTTTAAGGAATGTCATAACAGGTGAAAAACATGCAACCCCCTCTTCTTTTCCCTGTAAGCTTAAGTACAAAAGAGAAATACCCTTGTTACAAAAGTTCTGCAGCCACGTGCCACAGACACCACAGAACCACACTTTAGGCAGGGTCAGGTGGCAGATGTTTGGCTTTTAGCAGGCTTTGGATTTGGCTGGGGAAAGCAAATTAAAGCCAGTATTTTCTCCCTCAGAGAGCAGTCTGAAAGCACATCCTTTATCACAGTTCAAGTATTGCATCGTAACAATAACCTGAGCTGTCTTTGCAGAGCCAACTGACTATGCAGCAGAATCTACTCAGGGGCAGTACTGAAATCCTACAATACTATTACTATAGCTTCCTTTTGAGTCACTGGCAATGGTATGCATTACTCATTTGATCCTGTTGCTTGTCCCTCCAGATGTGAAATTCCCTGTGATGCTGAAGAGTCATTCATAAGGTACTTCACTTCCCTCAACTATTAAGGTGGCTCCAAAGCTACCACACACAGCCTTAAAAAATGAAACAAATATAAGACAAAAGCATATCTCAGTGAGGTTCCAGGGGAGGCAATGCCCAGAGAATACACCCACGTGCACAGCCCTAAGTAAAGGGATACTTTTTACATCGTATGATCAACACCAAAGAACAGTAAATCCAAACCAACTGTGTGAAAAATCCCATTTGGGCAATGGTCTGCACAAAGCAAATTACTTGTGAAGCAGCAGTCCTACTTCCTCCAGGGAGAGGACAGAAAGTGGAAAGCCACAGTTCCAGACAAATGGAAGACCCTGTTCCTACTTAATCCAGATTTCCAAGTCAAGCCAGTTGAAAGTATAGTATTACAGCGCAAGTGGCATATAGCAATGAACCCGCCCAGGAAGAGATGGCCATTTCCTCTCCTTTGAAGATCTGCAGATTGCTTCTTTCTTCAAAGAAACCAGAGCATCTACAAGCTTTTCAGATGTCCTTCCCCAAAACACTGCTGCAGAAGTATCAGGGCATTCAGCAATCTTACACCAAATATCCCAAGGCCAAGCAACATCAAGACTTTCTGGGGACAGAAGAACTCAACAGAACTTAGCTCTTACCTAGTTCATAAGGGACTGGGGAGGCTTGCCAGCAATGAGAAGCCATGAGGTTCCAGACCCCTGCCAAAGTCAGGCACACCTTCCACTAGAATAGAACCATGGAATGATTTGGATTGGAAGGGGCATTAAAGATTCCATAATGAAGATTATATCACATCACAGCTAGAGAGGTAACTCATCAAGGGTTTTCTGGTACCCATGAAATTCTCTCAAGTGCCTTGAGGTCTATCAAACCTGAGAACCAGAAAACCATTAACAGGACTGGAAGTGAGCAAACAATTACTTTAAGTAAGATGTGAAACTTACCTAAAACTGCAAGTGAGAGCTTGCATTCATCTCTCCCCAAATACCAAGTCTAATTAAATAGCATGGTGAAGAGGCTTGATCAACTTGCAAGCAATTAAAACCTCAAGTCTAGAACTGTACCACCAGGACAAGGGCACAGGAAGGGTTATAGCCCAAAGGGTACAAAAAAGTGCCAAAGTGACTATAGTTAAGAACTAAGACTATCCTTTTCCAAGGTGTTCCAGGTAACAATTACTCTACTGAGCAAGGAAACTGTTTTCCTGGTGTTCAAATCCAGATGGGCTCAGAAATACATGATTTTCCATATACACCTTAAATAAGTCATTCTGATTCAAACGCACCAGATCTTCATTATTTTTTCCTCCTAAAGGAAAGCAAACTGCATGGCTTTTATCACTGGCTGAAGGTTGAGTCAAGAAAATCAACAATACTGTTACTGGAAATCAAGATTATAACTGTGGTAAAACTATCACTGTATCCCAGCTCTTGCTAGGTCAATCCCAAGGTCTTGCCTAAGTTACTACAAAATGCTCTTGATGCTCTCTCTTTTCACAACTGACATGACTCAATTCAGTTCATGATACAGCCCAAAGAATCACTCCATAAAAGCAGTGCCAGATGCATTTGGAAAACCCTTTACTTTTGGATTATCTCTGCTAAATGGCCTACATGGGAAAGGCAAAAGGCCATTCTGTGTATTGCCATCTCCCTGCAGTGTCCTCAGAACTGAGGAGTTTGCCTCCACTTGAAGGACATTGACTATTTAAACCTCTTGCAGATCATCTGATAACACAGCAGATGAATAAATATAGCTGCATTTAACTGCTATATTTATTACAAATATTTATATATATATTAATACTTATATATTAAAATAGCAGTAGCAGATAAAACAGAGCTACTGAGAGCCTGAATAATGGCAAGAACAAAAATACATATTCAAGCAGAGTATTTTGAGATTGCAGAAGTAGCATAATCTAAAAATCAATACCCTCCAGCACAGCTGCAACATTCTTCTCTCCTCTATACCTTAGCATCATCCTGCAGTTCCAACATGTTAACACTGCCTTATGCCAACCCGAACCAAGTCACTGGATGTTTTCAAGTTGCAACGTGGAGGGGAAAACTTAATAATGAAAGAATCAAAAAATAACTGGATACAGATGCAAGGAAGCAGAAGGAGAAACCATTCGAAAGAAGCCTTAAATGTTCGCACCATCAGGTTTCAAGGACTATTAAACTTTTCACCCATGTTACAAACAGTCTTTACAACAAAGAAGTTACAACATGAAAAATATTTCCCCTTGGAAACAGCAAATTCCTATGTTCAGCTTTATGTTCCTGTTTATGTAAGTCCCATTATTAAAACATTAGGAAACAGAAAGCATAAAAAGCATGCTGGAAAGTGCATGATAGTAATTCTACCTGGGAACTTAGGCTAGTACTTTCTCTGGTATGATACAGCAAATAACTGAAGCTGACAAAGTACTTAAATTTACCCCAGGTTATCCTGCACCAGTTCAGAGACTCTAAGAATTTAGTGTGTGGCCACATTTCAGCTTGCCAGGAAGCATAAATCTATCATCGTCACATCAGAAGCAACACATTTCATGGCACTCTCAGGCTATCACAAACAAAGTAATTAGCAGAGGAAAAAATAGCCTCTCTCCTTAGATTATGCCTTTTGCTACACCCCCAAGCAGCAGCAAAAAGTTCACTGTTCCTAATTTTATGAAGTTTAGCTCTGTGGCATCTGCTACTATTACAAAACAAGTAATCCTCTTATACCTGCTGACAACTGCATAAAAATACCTTGGATTTGTGGCTGACAGTCTTACTGGGAGTTGCAGTGGGACTTTTTACTGCCATAAAATAGTAAGAGTTGAGGCAAACCAATTTATCCCAACATCCTGAATGGCTGGCTGCAGTACCTACCCTTCACCCACAGCCTAATATCCAGTGAAATATCCGGGACTCAGTTTTGAAATATGCTGCTGCAATGACAGTAATTGAGTCTTCTCTTCCTCTCCTCCTTCCTTAGATTACAATAAGATGCATTTAAAATCCAAATCTCAGAGCAAAACCCTTTTATATACATTTGGAAGAAGAGGTAAAAATGACAGCAGACAAATGGTGGGGAACTAAAAAGAACCGACTTCAGAGTACATCAATTAAAAACAGTGCTTCACTGCAGAGCAGTTTCTCTGGAGAGCACCTGTAAAAGGGTTGAACAACAGAACTGTGAAAGAGACTGTGGAAATGGACTTCTCCATTTCAAATACAGCCACAAATGCAAGATGATGTTAGGATCTCAACATTTCACTTTACAATTAAATGATTAATGTGACTACTCTGAAGTCTGCGGGTAACAATAGGCACTGTAAGCCCTTTTCACGCAACTTGTCATGATCTGTGGGTACAAGTGCCTTGGCTTACTCATGAAGCACTTGCCAAGTGTCTTACAAATTACCCTCTTCAGACAAAAAGAAAGCTAGGCATCAATAAGTTTATTCAGGCCACAGAAGACTGGCACTGCCGCAGAGCAAGAGCCTGGGTTAGTACACTTCCAACACTGAACTCTTACCTACCCAAATAAACCCTCCCTACCCTGTCTCAAAACAAACCCATGAGTTATCAGATCCCCAGATTTACCACATTGCTTTTACCAGGTATGAGGAAAAGGTAATGGGACTGGAAAAGAAAGGAGCAAAACACCTAAGAAAAGGAGCAGATCATGTGGTATGGGCCTTTCTTCACCACAGCAGTCACCAGAATAACCCTTAACCTTCTTACAGCAACACAGGGTGATGCCACGCATGGCTATGTGAACTCAGCTCTGCATTTGAGCTTTTGAAGTTTAGTGGGCTGTCAAAACGTTTATAAACAATGAGCAGTAAATAGGAGGGGGGAACAGTCCAGCATTTTCTTCTCCCTCTAAAACCAATGAGGGATAAAAGTGCTACTCCAGCCTCTACAAATCTTGTTAAGCTCCACAAGCCCAAGGTAGGCATCAAATGATCTTTAAAACATCAAAGACAACAGAATTACCAGGGCAAAGGCACTGCTGTCGTCACATTCCCCTCCTACATTATTAACATAGTAGTATTAGGATTGATGCTACAAATACAAGTGTTTCAAATTAAAACAAATTCTTTCTGTTTTTATGCAATCCCTTATGTGCAAGAGGTTTAACAGACATTTATACTCACCATACCTGCATCCAAAAGCTTTTTGCAATGTAAACTGAACTTCGTATGTCCTTCATGTTGTATTAGTTACACACAGGCTATGGTTATATTTCTTTCCAAGCAAAGCTGGAACAACATCTGAATTTTATGCCAGAGACAAGCACAAGAAATGAAAATGGGTATGAAAGGAGAATGCATTTGGAAATGAAACAGGCAGTTACAGGAGCTGGAGTTTTGCCAGGCCATCTGTATATGTTTATGCATATCAAAATAGAACAGGTTCAGGTACAAAACTCAAGAGGCCGCTTTCCAATGCAACGTTCAGGTTAGATCTAAGGACGTTCAGGTTAGATCTAAGGACGTTCAGGTTAGATCTAAGGATGTTCAGGTTAGACCTAAGGAAGTTCTTCCCTTTGAGGGTGCTGAGGCACTGGCACGGGGTGCCCAGAGAAGCTGTGGCTGCCCCATCCCTGGCAGTGTTCAAGGCCAGGTTGGACAGAGCCTTGACATGGTCTAGGGCGAGATGTCCCTGCCTGTGGGAGGGGTTGTAACTGGATGGTCTTGAGGTCCAACCCATTCTATGATTCTATGCCTGAAATCTGGTCAGCCACACATAGATTTGTAATGAAGCAAATCAAAAGTGTGGGAGGTGTGAGAAAAAGAACAGCTGTTAAACAGGTAGTTTAGTATCATTAGGAAACTATGCTTATAACACTGTCATATTTATCTACATTGACAATACCCAAGCCACCAAGTTACACTAAAATGGTGTTCAGCAGCCCACCCTAAACACCACACTGGAACATAACTGATGCCTAAATTAACCAAAACCACTTAATATTAATTTCCCCCTCCAATTTCTGGCAAGCAAACTCAGATACTGCAGTTACAGAGAACTGCACATGCTTGTAACTTTGCTTGAAAACCTTAGAAAAATTCCTCCTTTCTGCCATCAAAAAAACCCACATCCACAAGCACTCCTACCATCGTCCGAAGGATTCAACCTTCCAGAACCATAGCAGTGCTGCCCTTGCTCTTAGAGCACCATTTCTATTTATAGTCCTACATAAGTGAGAAGCTGTAATAAAGCTATTAATCTTTCTTCTCCCCCTTTACTTCAATTACAAACCTGAGGTGAATATCTAAACTAGTTTACACTATTAGAATCCTTAGGCAGGGACAATTCCTTACTTTTCAGGATTATAACATTCAAAAAGCAAGCTTTCCAGTTACGTCAAAAGAAGTGACACCACTGGCACTATCCCGTAAAGTAAATACTTGTGAAATGACACAATCAAAGTACTCAAAAGAATAAATCAAAACAAACCCCAGGCACTGCTGTCTTAATAAATCTTAAAGACTTTCATTTCTTACCTTGCAGTAACACTAAAAGTGTCCTTCTTTACAGAGCAGCAGTAAGACTGCATCTCTCCTACTCCAGTCTGCTCAGGAAAGAGAATCTCCAAGCTGTCCAATTCAGTTCTAATTCAAGTTTAGCTGTGAATGAAGCTGCTCTGATTTGACTTCAGCTTGCATTAGTGAAGCTGTCGACCCTCTTAGAGCCCCTTCTTAAGTGTTTAATAGCTTTAAACCCGAGGCACAACCAGCAAAGTGTGAAGTTGAACCACTGATATTTTTGGTATTAGTCACCACCCTGTTCTTTACCTATTTTAATAACAGACGGTATAGTTGTGCAGAGCCAAAACTTCCCCATAACTCTCCAACACCATACTAATCTTTTGCCTAAACTGCTACTTTGCTTAAACATTGATCACTCTGGACTGTTTAACACCAAACAACTTCTGCATTTTGTTGGCCATTCATGCAGCTTAAGCACTTTGGAAGCTCTTTACAGCTGTCTGTGTAGCTGATGAACTCAAACAGCACACATAGAAAACTTCAGAGGAACCCCACTGCTAAGCTTTCATCCAAATGAACACTGGTCTTTTTATTCCTTTATCAATCAGTTTTCAGTTTATGATAATCCTTTGTTCTCACCCTACACTTAGTTTTCTTCTCTAAAGGAACTTTGCAGAAGGCACTTTTGCAGTCTAAAGGACACTAACCAGCCAACATAAGAAAAAGGAAAGGCCAAGAAATCTACTTCAGTGACACTTTATTCGCATACCAAAGCCGTACCATGCACAGGACTGCTCTCTTAAATTGGGGGCATAAATAGTAGTCCAACAAACATATAAAAGCCAGTACTGTCACCAAAAGATGCAGCTCCTTCCTCTTTCCCTTTGTTAGCTGTACCCGCTGCCTTCTTTCACCACACCCACAAAATGAACTGGGTTAAGGATTGTGTTTTGTGTCTCCAGCAAAAAGGGGCAGGCAGTTTCAGTGTGGATCAGGGACATGATCCAGATCACCACACGATCATTAAAATATCTGGCCAATAAAACTGAACCAACAGTGACAGAATGGGCCTGAGAGCCTGGGACTGCCTTTCTGCAGTGGCACTCCCTGCTTGAAACGCCTTTGGGCAAAGAAAACAACAAACCCCATCCAAACACACACAAAACCCCAGCAGCCTCATATGCAGAATTGCTCACTTGTGTCATGGAACATATTTAGGAATGCAAACTTATTATCCTTATTTATTCCAGTAAGTGCCTATACAAATGACTGGACTATTATTTCAACTGTGCTGATTGCAACAGCAGCGCTATTACATGCCTACACAACCACACATTTGACATGTCATCTGAAGCATTAGAGTTTATATTCCACTATCATAAACGCGAGCAGATTACATATCTTAGAGCTGTATTTTGGCTCAGTTCACACTGGAAAGTTACACCACTAAGCTGATATTCCATACAGGATTTACTAACTACCCTGTTTAATTGAGGTTGCACAACTCCTCCAGTTTAAAGACCCTGTTTTCAGAGGTTAAACCCTTGCCAAAGTAACCTTTGGCAAGACTACTCTGTCCCTCACACACACCCCACAGAGAAAGCAAAAGTGATACATTCTGTTTGTCTGTAAGTTTCATGCTGAAGAAGTCACTTCCCAGAACAAAATAACACAGAAAACAGGGTTTATCCACATTAAATTAGCATTTTTCGTCTCCTCTAGTTCTCTGGAAAACCTCTGAAATTTCTATGCTTTAGAACAGTTGCATCAAATAAGAATGAAAAACTGCATCTCTGACACAAAGGCATCATCTCCGACACGTTCCAATACAGACACAATCACACTGCTGTGGAAAAAAACTCCTTCATACACTTAGCAAAGAATTGGTGGACAAAGAATTTAACTCCCTAAGATTCTGCTTCTCCAAATCAGAGCCAGACAAAAGCTTTCCTGTAATTATTTCAGGTGGTTCCTAAAAGCCTACCATCAAGAAAAAGACCAAGAAAAGGAATGGAGACACATCTCTCAGGTATTCTTAGTCATATCCTTTCAGGCACTCAACCTGAAAGATGACTAGCGTGAGTAGATACACTTAAAACAAAGACCCAGAAGAACCAGGAGGGATGTAAACACATCCTAAAAATAGCAAACTCAGCCAGAAGCAGGAATAGAACCCAGAAACCCCTAAACTTTTTCTTCCGTGGACTGTCAGCACATCCCACAGCTATTCCTGGACTTAAATGTTTATGCTTTTCTGTATAGGTTTTCCTCAGTAATTTCATCTTTTCTATCCTTAGACATGTAACACATGCAGCGTGCTTGCAATAATTTCTGTGTTATCCAGAGGAGGTAAAAAAAAAGGACCCAAACAGCAACAAACAACAAACCTATCACTAATACAAACCCAAAAGTGTGTGCTCCTACTCAAGGTTTAGTGCCACGAGGCAGGAGCTTCCTAAAACTAAAATTCAGAGAACATTTCGATGACTATAAATGATCATTCCAAAAGAAGAGCTAAATGAAACAACAGCAAACGGAAGATAAGCTTTACTGTTTCTGACACAGCACCGACACTACATGAGCTACGAAGAAGTGCCTGCAACTCCTGCTCCAAAAAGGAGAGATGGGAATTTTCTGGTATGATTTTACGTATTATGAGAAACAGGACAAGGGTCACAGTATAGCCCTCCCTACAAACAGGCATGACTCGCACAAAGAAGTTGACAGCAAGTTCACTGTACTCCTTACCTCCTCTTACGCAAAGGCACAATGAGCCTTTGCTCTGAGGCCACAGTTAAAACAGCTCCAATGTCCCCAAGTCATTCAACTCCGACCCTTTCTTATCAAGACAGCTCACAAATTGCACACAAACTTGCTCTCACAAACAGTAAAAATTAAATTCAAAGATCCTTGCTTGAGCTCTGCATAACCTACACATAAATCATACACATCAGAGAAAGCTGCACTGAAGCCACTGATTACCTAGAAACCCAACGCATAGACACAGCATAAACTAGAAGTTCTGTGTGGTATGTTGCTGTCCAAATCTATTGAGTCCCACCAGGTACCTCTGGATGTTCAAAGAAAACACAAAACAAGAACAATTCTGCTTCTCCACTTCACATGCTTCCTGACCTCAAAACCACAAGCTGTTTCCCCCCTTCCTGTCCAGTCCTCAGAACAGTGATCAGTCCCAAAACCAACACACTGGCAGTTAAAAATCACAGTGTAGGAACAGAGGGGGGTAGAAAACAATGGCAGGGTTAGAGGCATAGACAGATCTCCTGAAACAACACCTCTTGCCTTATTTGGGGCAACAAATTTATCACATCTGCTGCTCTCTAGCTTCTGCTGCACTTCCTGTCCGAGGAGAAGGGCCAACTTGTCATGAGAAGCAGTGCAGACAGCACTGAGGAAGTGTTGTCACATTAGTCCACCTGTATCTCTCACAGTGCTGGAAGACAAAATTACTCACATTCTCAGAAGAAGAGAAGGGTTAAGGCTGTCTAAGGCAGTGAAACAAAGATAATTTTAAATTACAAGGGAAAAAAAGAAGTATGACTGCTGAAAAAGTTACAGAGTGGTCACTGCTTAACCATTCATACAGATCTGCCAATACTGCTGAATCACTAGAGGGGAGCAAAGGGAGGCCACAACTAAAAATTCAACTCTCAATTTTAGTCTACTTGGCTAAATAACAAAGAAGGAAGAAAGGGAAATTGCCCCCACTTGACAAGACTTGATGATTCTTACAGACTCTCTTTAAATGTCACCTTCCTGGCTCACACAGAACAGTAGCAGGCAAAGCCATAGGCCTTGTTCACCGTTTATTAGGCACTACATCATTACACCAGTAAGCATACTCACAGCACTAAGATTTTGCATGTGGCAACAGTTACTACTCCTCCTTTCATCAGCCCACAGCCCACCACCCAGTCTAACATTACTGCAAGACCGTGTGTGTTGACAAGAGGCTGAAACAGAAGGTTTTGTTGAGTTGTCCTCTTCCCTGCTGGCGTATGAAATACTCTTGAGCACAACTCTCAAGGAAACCCCTTCCCAAGATACACACGGGCCTGCTGGCCACATGCAACACTTCTCTCCTCTGGTGCTCTGAGCATCAGAACAACCCTGATGGCTGCTGCAGACATGAGGACATTCCCCTTCTTCCAGGTCCTCCCTGACCCCAGCCAGAGGTGCAGGCTGAGCACACACCACTGAGCTGTGTGCAGCAGGGTGAAGCATGAGATTAACATCATGAGTACCAGGACTTCATTACTAACCAATTACTCTGCTATCCTAGAGTCTTCTAGTTGCAATACTGCAACACTATCACACTAACGTTAACTTCCGCACTTAGCAGGAAAAGACTTGGAGACAGTTTGTCTAAGTGTAAGTACACAAAGCAAGCTTTTCTCTGGCAGTCCTATTCTTAGCAATTTGATTAGATGCAGGTATATTAAACTTTAGTCTGCAAGTTACTTGCCCAGAGATGTTCTAGAAGACTGTTGCTTTAAAACTAGCTTTGGAGGCAAGCAGAAGGTCATCAGATATTTACCACAAACAGATATGCTCCATCTCCCTCCCATTACATCTACTGCACTGCCTCATGGTTTCTGGTTTACTTGTATATTAAATGACAAATTGTAACATAGGGGGGAAAGGTATTTGCCAACAAAGGATCAAGCACTCTCAAGTTTGGTTTTTTTAGAATGCATCCTCCAAAAATGTAGGAAAATGTTCAGAAGTGTCATTTAAAGGTGCCTTTCAAATCATAGAATCACACTGCTATGCAGATTCTGAGTTCCTAACTAAACAGCTCCTCCAGTGACAGCAATACACAATAACCTTTAAAAGAAGAAAAAGGCTTCGAAGAGTTAGAAGGCCTTTCTGAAAGCATATAAAATATCATTGCTAGACTATCTAAACATGCTTCACAAAGACACTCAGTTTTCCTTTTCATAAACATTAGACTTCAAGAGAACAACACAGATACTGATCATACTCTGCCCTTTAAAAATCAAAGGCAACCAATTATACCCCAGCTCCTCTCACATTTGCATCTTACGAAGAACAAGAACAGGGAAAGGACAGTGTCCTGTGCAATTTCTCTTCCCATTCCCTCCTTTATTTTGCTTATCCAGTTATACACTCTTTACATAACACTAAGTGCATCTGCAAACAGAAACACCTGGCTCAAACAGCACAAATTAGAGCTGCTGATATAGACAGATCATGTCATTTCTGTAACAAATCCCCTAGGATCCTAGCATGAAAATACATGTTTATGTGGTGATGGAGAGGAGAAGGGCAGATCTAATTCATGAGTTTTCCTCATCTCTTCCAGCTTTATTCACAAAATTCACCAACAGTTTCTCAACAGCAGCAAAGCCCAGAAGGAGAACGTAGCACTCACCAGGTTTCCTTCCTTCAGTGTTGAGTTCTCACCTACACATTACACACAAAGTTACAGGGGAAAAAGAAAAGCCTGCCCTGAATCTATGTTGCAGGCTGAGTTTAAGTCCCTAATTACAAATGGTTATGTCACTTCTCACCCAACAGATGACCCAAGCTCAGAAGAGGAAAAGGTAAATAAGTTAAAAACCTGCAATACACCTTCAACACAACTGAAGCAGAACACTACTTCTATTTAAGACAAGTAAACTTGTTTGGCTGGTTACCCTCTCAATCACAAAGAAAAACGAAGAGGAAAATCAACTCACCAACTGCTCTGCTACTCAAAAGAAAGGACAAAGCCTTAATCTTCTCAGTGAACCCATACATACCTACTATCTTGTATTTCCTTTTGCAGAGATGGAACATACTGAAGTCTATCTTTGACTTAGTTTTTGGAACTGAAGGCAGAATAATTGTGGTACATCACCTCTGAGATGCACCACTTCAAGTCTTAGACACCAACTCTAATGAAGCAGTGTATCAGTTTTGAATTAGTTAAGACATACTCCATAGAGAAGGGACCTAGTGACAGTCTTTTAGAAACCTATCAATCTGGAAACAAACACATAAATTACTCTGTCTACATGTATGCCATACAGATATGCTTTCCAGGCTTGTTCTGCATATGATGCTGAGCACTGAGGAGCGTAAAAAAAGAATGGACAATAAAACCAAGTTATTCTTTCTATTTTGTAGCTTTCAGTATAAAACATGTTAACATCTGCACATCAAATAAAATATATTTAAACTGACTTCATGTAAGTGTTTGCTTAAAATCCTCCCCAAAACAAAAGCCATGCTTTATAGGGAAAAGCAAAAAGAAGTTCCTCTTTACCCATACACCATCCCAGCAAACACTTCTGGGTAGCTGTTTGTAAATGATACTTCAAACAAACATACTAAGACATTTCAAGACTGCAAAATAAATGATTTCCAATTGTCAAGATACATCAGCAACGCCAATCAACAAATGCTTCAGGAAGACTCCAGAGGGTATGCAGATCATGCTAAGACCACTTTCCAAGCAACAGGCAAAAGAAACCACACAGTTCTGCAGTAAGCAGTAAAACTATCCCAAGGAAACTGCTTTCAAAGATTGATAACCATATCGTCATGGGACAGTGGCTTGAATTTTAACTACCATGCTCAATACACCCAGTGAGTCCTCAGGGTCATATGCTGTAGGACTTTAACATCACCATTACGCTCATGAACTGTCCCATTTCCAATCAGTAATACACAGGATACCTTGAAAGTCAGTCCTTCCTTCTCGAAGACCTTTGTGCTTTAAGGCATAAAGCAGACTTTTCAAAGTATACCTGCCACTGCAAATACTATGTGGACTTCTTTTGCTGAGCAAATACAAACAGGAAAAGATTTTTAGAACAGCATTATCTGGGAAAGCTTGAGCTGTACCAGGCAAGGCAATTTTGAAGCAGTGCAAAATTGCAACAGTTCTAGCCCGAGAGACCAGTACCTAGGTTGCTGCTGCCATCATCTCCTTAAGAAGAACTGGAAGCTCACCTAGAGTATCCACAGAAACACTGTGCATCTTGGAAAGGCACACGACAGGGTACCAAAAGGCACATTATCACAGAAGCTTCAGCTCTTGTAGCCTAACAAAGAGTGCTCCGTGTGCATCAACACTGACTTTCTGACTAATCAGGAGTCTGACCAGACTCCAGAGCTGTGTGCTGCCATTCCTTTTTTTCCTTGTTTACATGGCAAGACCTGCGGATGCAGCCTGGGCAGAAGAGAGGGAAAGAATTTTAGGAGGGCTGTTCATACTTTGTACTCAGCAGATTCACCTCCACCCCTTTCCAAGGTTTAAGCACATACAAAGAACTGATGGCTGTTTCCTTGCACGAAGTGCAGTAGCCAGGATGGAAAGCAGTGCACCTGAGGACAAGACTAGAGCTTTCCTTAGTACTTCAGTTCAGTCCATCACCTTGATGAGCCTATGAATACTAACAAGCAAAAGTAAGTTCAGTAATAACTGCCAAGCAAGCATGCAGAAGGGAAAAACCCTACAGATTCTGTAATTAGCTCTGCTAACAGCAAACAAAGAGCCATACAGTCGAGGAACATAGCACAGTGCTACCTATACGACAGAGGTTCCCTCTTGCTCCCCTCCATTCTGAAGCAGCAGCAAAGTCGTTGCAAGGAATAGAAGACCTACCCTTCTGACACGAGCTTCACATCAAGCTTGTTAGCCTTGTGCCCTGATAGTTTCAAGTGGAGATGATGAAGAGATGCACAGACTTAAGGAGAAGTTTGGCTCTATCACCTACATGCACAGTACAAGTCAACTCTCTGTTGAAAAGAAGCACCTTTTCATGGAACACTAAAATAACGACACTTAAAACCAGAAGCACTTCTATACTAAGACTTTCAGTACACTCAAGAGTCTCAATCCAGAAACACAATGCATCTATGCAAAAAACCTGGAAGAAAAACATCCCACACACCCGCTATATTTAGATATCCCCCTGCACGTCCCCATACGACAACATCTGCGGTTTAGTGCTTATTTACACCTTTATATTTGTACATTGGAAGTTATTAAGACATTCTTACCTGTGTATCCTGCCCACCAGCCCCAGGAAGCCACCATAGCTAAAAGCCACTTAAATAATACTCCTTCGATATACCAGAAGCTTTGACTATCCAACACTCGGAGAGGCTGCAGCATAATTAAATACAAGACGTAGGACGGAATAGCAACCAGGTTATTGGCGACCATAAAAGCGAACCTGAGGAGTGCTTTCAGGCAGACACAGCCCACCCGCTGGGCCTGCTCTAGAGTCACGGCCATTCTCTTCACAGCGGAGGGCGCGGGACCGTCCTGCAAGGAAAGGGAGAACCAAGCTCAGGTAGCGCTATGGGAGCGGGGTGAGGCGTGATCCCAGCCCGCCCCGGGGACTGCCCCTGCCCGGGCAGCGAAGCAGCTACTCCCGTATGGAGGAAGCGCCTCGACCCGCGTCCCTCAGCGGGCTCCCGAGGACCCCGGCCCGCAGCTCGCCTCAGGGGGACACCCGCGCGGTCCCGGTCGGCCTCCATCTTCCCCTCCAGAAAAGGTGGCTGCCGGCAGCCTGTCCGCCCAGCCCGGAGGGGCTGACAGGAGCCGGGGCCCGCGGGCAGCGCTGAGGGGAGCGGGCCCAGCCGCGGGACTCACCTCCGGCAGGGCGGCGGGGCTGGGG
>JASSUY010026686.1:0-31900 GCA_032466535.1 Forpus xanthops | reverse complement strand
AAGATGTTGAACAAGACTGGTCCCAACACCGACCCCTGAGGGACACCACTCATTACTGATCTCCAGCTGGACATCGAGCCATTGAGCACACCCCTTGCTTGTGGCCATCCAGCCAGTTCTTTATCCACCGAGTTGTCCACCTATCAAACTGATGACTTTCCAACTTAGAGACAAGGATGTCATGTGAGACAGTGTCAAATGCTTTGCACAAGTCCAGGTACATGACATCAGCTACTTTACCCCTGTCCATCAGTTTCGTAGCCCCATCATAGAAGCCCACCAAATTGGTCAGGCAGGATTTCCCCTTAGTAAAGCCTTTCTGGCTGTCACCAAGCACCTTGTTGTTTTTTCATGTACCTCAGCATGCCTTCCATGGTTATAAAAAAAAAAAGATTAGGTATTTTCTACTAATGGAAAATTTATTTATATAATTTATAAATAAATTACATAATTTATAAATGAGACGGTCTGAAACATTTGAAATGAAAACATCACAGGAATCCTGAATGGGTGGTTTCCATCTAGAAAAAAAGGAATTCTCCTCTTACTATGGCAAAGTTGCCAAGCTAATGAAATGGCATACAACCAAATAGATCTGTTCCTCCACCTTGCAGGGATTTGGGTGAAGAAATAAATTGTGAGCTGCATGTTTTCATTATGTTCATTTCTAGCTGCTGTAAGGAAGTCAGTGACATATTCTTTTAGTCTTGTTAGTTGTTCTGACTATTGAAATTATAAAATGGTTTTGTGTGTATATTCATATTTTCTTTTTCATCCTCATGTAGTGTTATTAAATGTGTTTTCCTTTTTAAAGTTTTTTTGCTCTTTTTATGTAGTTTTAAATTATTTTATATGATAAAAATTATCTATAATGTTTTGGAATTTCCATGCATCCCTATAAAGCCTTTGTAAGCTGTTGTTTTCTCAAAAGCCTTCAAAAATGAAAGACTTAAAAAAACATTTTGGAACTGGAATAACAGCAGAGTGTAAGAAGTTACACAATATAGCAAAGAGGACAAATGAGCAATTTCATATACAACTTCATACTTTTATGGCTATTCCAATTTTTTCTGATTATCACAGTGTCTGATTTCCAGTGTTTCTCTCAAGTCCAATGACACAAAAAAATGCTTTTAGTCCTGGGCTTGGGTGCTCACTCTAAGTACTCAGTGACAGGCCATTTTCAGCTGCTCCTGGTCCCCAATAATTAGCCTGCTGTGGCAGCTACCTCTTGTGGTTTTGCCTGTGAGAGACATTTGACACAGCAGACATCAGAGGGATTTTTCAGAAGGCTCTTGTGGCATTGGAATGGCTCTTAATTAACCACTTAGGTATCCTCGTTCACTCTCCTGCTTGGCACTTTCCAAATGGTAGGGGTTGCACTGTGGATCTAAACACCGGGGAAGCATGCTATCAAAAGATCTTGTAAATGAAGGCTTGTGTAAATTATTTTTAATGATTCCCTCCTGGCACATCATTATGTTTGTAGTTACACACAGGCACTTCAGAGATGGCTCATCTTCCGTAAGGTCAGCTGCAGGACCACCATAACTAGCTGCAGTCAGTAAATGGCTTATTAATTAGCACAGTGATTTTACATTGCTAAGAGCTCTGATGTATGGAGCTAGAATTGTAATTGTGTAGGATTGAAATAATAAGCCATCTCAGGGCTCCTTATGCAAATTGCCATATTATAAAATCATTACCTATCTAAACACTGAGTTTTAATAAGAATTACAATGATGAATTTTATGATAATTGACACTCAAATTTTAATCTCTTGGATTTTTATCATTTTGGTGGTTAAAGTGTGTTTCTAATTAAATGTTGCTTAAAATGCAAAAGATTGTTTAACAATCCTATTCAGACCTTCTAGTTCAAATCAGGTTATTCTCTTTGGTCATAGATGGGCCATCTTAATAATAGGCATGTGATATTATGTACTACTTGTAGACTAAGATGTTTAATCTTTCTTTTTTCTAACAACTATTATTTTGATGGCACTGTATTGTTAACTGTGAGATGCAGCATAGTTTGTGTCATTTGGTCTGACTTTTATAATAAAAATGACTAGAGGAATTAAAATCTAGAGATTTTGAATGCTTATGACATTTAATAAATTTCTCCTTCTTTACTTGTAATTCCTAAAGGTTTAAACATTCTAATAGTTTTAATCTTAAGAATGCATGCAAAGCTAACAAATTTCAAATTACCCTTTATATCATGGTACAAAATACCTATAACTGATAGATCATTAAAATTTCACAATGGTATTTTCAGTCATATTTTATTTATGTATTGCAGTGTTTGTTTTTTTTTACAACATTTTCCTTCTGTGAAAGTAGCTACTTCGAAACAGATTTCATCAATCACAAATCTGTAAAAAGGTATTTTGGGTAAAGTCACAAAGCACCAGTCTGAATGCACCCCCTGTCAATGCCTATCATAAACTTTTAGAATGCTCAGAAATTCTCCAAAGAACAGTAAACCATACACTTTAACTTGTTAGCACAATGAACAAAAAATTCTGGGAACTGAAAATTTTTGTTCCATGAATCAGTTATTCCAGTACAGAAAAGAGCATCACATTAAGGAAATAGTCCGGATTAAATGAAAAGTATGTTTAAATTGTTTCAGAAATTGTTCAAAGAATGGATGTACTAAATCAGATCAGAAATTTATCTGAAGAGCTCTCTCTCCACCAATGACGAAAGATGACCAGCATTCACTAAAGTAGGAATGAGGGTAAGAAAGGTATGCTGTTTCTCCAGAGTGGACTGAGTCCCTGACTACTTGCATCTTGAGATGAATATGTCCTCTTTACTACCAATCTTCAACACACTTTTTTAATGCAATTCATCTACCATCCTTTGAATCTTGTAAACCTTATGTACCCACAGTTTTCTTTGACAAAGAGTTCCATGGATCTATTAGTTATTGCACATCTCTTTGTGTGTTTTGAACATGGGTCCTCTTAATTTCATTGGATATATTCCTGTACTTGTGCTGAAAAAGTAAATGGACAATTAATTCCTATCCAGGCTTTCCATAGTGCCTATGATTTTGCAGATAAGAGAAAATATGGTGCTAATACAGCTAACACAGGCTAGGACTGCAAACTGAAAATCTAAGTCCCATAATCACTGTCCATATTTTAAGAAAATTACTGCAATTTTTCCAGTTTTACGTAAGATCATTTTATAATGGGTCGGTATAATTTGTAGATACTTCAAATAACTAAAATGCATCTGTAAAGATAACATGGCATTACCAAAGTACTAAAGATGCAAACTCTAGCAGACCTGAAACACTTGCCTATTCCTATAACTTATGGCTGCTATCTTAAATAAATGACACCATAGCATATACTTATTCTTTCTGACAAATTGTTTCACTGGGGACACTGGGATGTCAGCATCCGAAAATAAAATATATAGCTCAAAAGTCGTAATTTCAGTTTTACTGATTCAGAAATTTTTTGCAAGAAACTTAAAAAAAAAAAAGAAAATTATAATTAAAGTCTCCACAGATAATAACCATCTAGTATCCTTCTTACATCTAACCCTTTGAGAAACTCCCTTCATGCTGATCCACCATTGAGAGCACCTATAAATTAATGGAGATAGACAGTCACCATCTGGTTTCCCTAGTTTTGTTTTAGATTGTGTAGCAAAAGTGTTAGAATAGGCCTTCATGTTACGAAGTGTACATGCAGTGGTCATTCATGGGCTTCTCATCTGTCACGCGCTTTTTTTCCACAATAAGTCAAGCCTACCACAGCCATCACCATGAAAAGAATTAAAACAAGGGCAAATATAAACCAAGCTGTTAATACCTCAGCACACAACCTACTATGGTCTGGCATTCATTGTGAGGCATGCACAGTGATAAAATCAACAATACAGACATGTAGGACCTTTATTCTACATTACAATAATTTGTATATATTTTCTTACAATTCCTGTATTTCCAGAAAAGTACATGCAAATTCAATATAATAGGTACATCTACAAAACAATTTTTGCTACATATATTAGCTCATGATTGTCTGATTTAATTGGACTACATTTCTAAATCCACTTTGAAATGAATCTATGTCAGATAATGCTTATACAGATGGTCCAGTTATATGATTGGGAAGAGGCCAAACAGTAAAGAAAAAGCTTATATCCAGATCTCATCAATCTGTTAACGAAAACAGAGAGTGCATCCGTTAGTTTTGCCACTGATCCTAGGTTTGGCCAAGGACAAAATTTACTGCATGTGGACCCATATGAAAACAGTGAATTTTAAATTTCAGTGGCCCTTTCCAACCGTGACTATTCTATGATTCTATGAATGATGATAGAATTCTAACATTGACAAGATTCATAGCTCCTGAAAATAAACATTACTTGACTGGAAAAACAGGTTAAGGTGGATTTCAACACATACTGTACACACAAACTTTTCCTTTAAAGAGGTAAATCTAGCTTTCACATCTGAATCTTTAAAGAGGTAGTTCTCATATGAAACTTCATTTCTCTTTGTGTGCATACATGTATTATGTATAAAAGCTTGTTCCAAGTTGTAACTGAGCAGGGCCAAAACACGGTCCTTTTATATGTTATATTGGATAATTTATAGAATTCTGAATGGCACTGAAGAACGAATTTTCATCATTTACCCTAAGTTTATCTTGAAGTTTTGTTTTAAAAGTCTGTCACAACCTTGTATTTTGACAGTTATAAAGTATTACATAGGAAGGGCCAGAAAAAGCATTGCCATTTTCTTTAAACTTAAATGCATACAATTTTTTAATGACTGCATTTGGCAAAGACAAACGATTAAATGAAAGCCAGACAACTTCCAAATTGTCTATCCTGTGGTTTTGCTACTTTAACTCTGCCTTACAGGCATCCAATGGTACAGACTCTTTGCAATCTTTTAAACATTCCTCTGTGATTTTTGGTATGCTGTGCGTGCTAGCATGCAATCAACATCTGCTAATTTCTGTCCATTAAATATATTATCATAACACACAAGCATGATGTTTTATTTGTATGGCTGAAATGAGACTTATGACCCATAATCCATCATCTTCCTGTCATATTTTTATATGTTGTCTATTCAATCCCCAGGAAAGTTTAGAAAGCGCAAAGCAAAACTCTGCTTAAGTTATAGACCAGCTGCTGAAGTGTCCAGTTGAAGAGGTCATTGTGCTTTATTTTTGCTGAATTTAGCAGGAGTTGCTTATTCTAAGCCAAGCATAATACAACATGGATGTCCCCAGAAACTTACAGTTGAACTACCATGTCTAAACTTTCTAGCAGGCGTTTTCCTGAAAATACCATGTTGCAAGAGGTAATGATTAGAAAAAAAGGATTTAGCTTAGAAAAATAAATAAAAAATCTAAAAATATTAGAACTTGTTTTGTGTTTGGTAAAAAGAAATCATCACTGATATTGCATGAGTAAAAATAGGAAAAATATTCTGAGGAGTTTTGGTTTTTTTAACAAAGGATTATATCTTTTGAGTTTTTTAATTACTGGTTTGTTTCAGAATATATCACTCTTTTTATTTTAAAAGGCAGTTATCTGAAGTTTAAGATTTTTTTTAAAGCTTTGGCAAACTGCATGGCTGATCAAGAAGCTATATTTTATTGCATTTGCATAAAAGTCTGACTAGCCATTTTAATTTTACCATCATGAATAAATTCTGATTTGCCAGGCAGACCAAGGTCTTTTGCAACCAAAACTTGATTATCACCATTTAATCTTCCAGTTGTACAGGATTCCACATCAGTAGGTAGTCTAATAAGTGATAAAACAGCAATACCTACACATATTTTGTAAATTGAGGGAAAAGTTTCAGAGCTGATTTTGAGCTTTTCTTACTTAAAAAAATAAATAAATAAGAATCCCTGTAGCACAATATTCTATTTCTGTCTTCAAAGACTGAGAAGAATATAATTGAGTTTTCTCTTACTAAAAGTGGCACCCAAGTTTCCAGCTAGCATAAACTGTAGGCAAACAATCATGAATGGAGATCGTACCTTGGAAATAGAGAGGTATGTACAGTATCTCAGTCATGTACGTACATCTTATGTTTCAATAAGGTGAGCTAGAATGACCGTCCTAATATTTTTTTTACACAGACCAAAATATAACAAGGATCTTCAAGGCACTCCTAAAGTGCATTGGGTGAATCTCTTTGCATGCTGGTAACACTGGGGGCCATTCCACTGGTGTTTTCCCTCTCCTTCTGGCAAGCAGAACAGCAGAGCAAAAGCCTTAGACTTAAGGGTAGTTACCAAGTTCCTGTAGAAGCCTGGCAAGCAAACCTTTTTCCAAACTTCATAGTCAGCATTATCACTAGATTTGAAATCAGAAATATATGTTCCACAGAAAATTAGTGATGACCTTCATTTTTTTTTTCCCCCTCATGCTTCAGCCCATCTTACGTTAAGTCCTCTGTCATTCTGTCAGTAACTCATCCACTGATGATAACAGCCTCTTATTCTGCACCTACAGAAAGTAACAGGCCAGTGTGTAGGAGGTTTTGTTCTTCATTCTGTTTTACCTCATATAGTATAGAGTGTGAGAAGGAATATGTAGGTGTGTCTCGGAGGAATATAAATACCCATGATTATACAAATTCAGTAAAGAAATCCTTTTGGAATCAAATATTTTGAAATCTACTCCTTTTAAAATACAACCTCACTAAGATCTGACAAAATTTGTAATTTTCTAGGTGTTTCATTGTAGTTTTTGTTTTGGTATGAATTAAAGAACCAGGTTTACACAAACACTCTTTTTTGTTCCTGTATCAAGTTCCCCACCCAATCTTAGGAGGACATAGTCCACCACAGAACTTTCTATGTCAGCGTCAGATCTCTCTTCTCTGTGCCTCTTTCCCCTGCTCTTTCATTCACATAGGTAGGACAACCAGAAGAGATTCCCTTTCCAGGCAAACACCAGTGTCAAGAGTTTCTTATCCGTTTGCCAGTATGATACACTGTCATCATCTTAGAGGAGAACTTTAGAAATAGTTTTGTTTTTTTTTTAATGTGTTTTGACTTTTCCAGTGATAACTTATTTTCTGAAACAAAGAAAAAGCATTTCCCTGACTCGTACCTTTCTTTTACCAAAGCAGGACAATAAGAAAGGAAGTTGCTTAATCTACCAAAACAAACCGCAGAGAATCTTCAAAAAAAAAGGAAGAATTAGAAAAGCAAATCAGTGGTAGTTACCAGCAGTCCTAGAAAGCCTTTAATAACTTTGCCTGATTGTGACTGTTAAAAAAAGATTACACAGGATAGCAGCTGAGGACTGTAATACCGTGTTCATGTAAATGATTGACCTCTAGTGCAAAAACCATTTTCTTCTAAGTTTGAAAAAAAAAAAAAAGAAAATCTCAGTGATCTTCAGAGAAGCTGTGTTTATTTTCATACAAGTCTAGCGTTTTATATGAATTTCTAAAAGTTCAAAAAAACAGATTTCACTCCAGGAACTGGCTACACATTTAATTATGCACTCCAAATACTTGGGCCCTAATGAGACAATTTTTTCTTCCAAATCAGTTCCTCTTTCCTGGCTATTTTTGCTGCTCTTCTCTGCATTTCCTCTAACTTGTCAGCATCTTCCAGGTATACAGATGCCCAGAATCCAGTGTAGTATTCCAAATAGCACAGAGTAAATGTTGACTTTCAATAGGATGTTCCTTATACTTCAATTATAATTTGCTGTTAGTTTTGCATGTAACTTACTCTGAAAATCCATTTATATTCTTATGCACCACCATTCGTGATTTTTCTCTCTCTAGTTTATTTCCTAGTGTTTCAAAACATTGCAGTATATTTGCCTTTAATTTCTAGTTCTGCGAAACTTTGCTTGCTTTAAAAATAATCAGGTGGGCCTTGCACTTACTATTTTTATAACATGCAAAAAGCCTTGCACTGAAATTACTTGACCTATGTCAAGCAAACTTGCAAATTCTGACTTTTCTAAAATTTAGCAATTCTTTTTTTCTTTAAAATAGATATCAAGAGGTAATTAGAGAAATTAATGACATAAGGTATCACTCTTCTCTCTTTTCTCCTTTATTATTTCTGTGAAGAAAACCATCACTGAATTAAACAAGTATATGGGTTTTGGTCAGCAAATGCTCAGTCTTAGAAGAAATGCTGGATTAGTGCTGATATATATTCTTGGGAAAGGAGTTTTGGCAAGAGCAACTTTCATATAACTTCCCCTAGAAAACTCTGTCTGGGAACAGTTTCTCAGGACTTGAGCAGAAGAGATTGCATATATGACTGGCTCTGTTCTGAAGACTGGTGTTAGCACAAGTGAATAAGACCCCTGTTTTTAGGATAAAGATTGCAAAGGTGTCTGGGGCAAAGATTATGTCAAGGTGATACGTTGGTGTTTGTGCATCCTTTTCTGAGCTGTGGGTCTGGCCTGTCAGAGATGGTTTTCATTATGAAGGTCACTCTATGTTATCATTGCTCTATATTCTGCAAAACTTTTAGGTTGATTTTCTTTTTCATATTGTGATGCCACTTTACATGGAATTATATGTGAAGACATTTCTGCTTGAATTTACTCTGCCATTAGTCATGTCTATGCACACTGTTGTCATCTCCAGCATCATCTGCATAAAGCTTTTTCATTACGTCCATTCTGCAAACAGTTTAATTCAACGGTGACTTCATATTTGGTCATCAAGCTCATAAAAGCTGTCACAGGCTTCTGCTTTCCCATCAGTGCTAGATTTGACCAGTTAAAACACCTCCACAGTAACAAGTCTTTGAATCACTGGAAGGTTTTTTTCTTTTTCTGACTGGACAGAAAGGATACCTAATGGAGCACATGAAATAAAGTGTGTTTATTTAATACTGTATATAAAACAAATTACACTAATTATATAGCCAAGCTTCATGTCTCTAATTTCACCTCCATTAAAAAATTGATATGCAGAATCCTGCATTTCAGAAAAGAATCATTCTCAGACTATATTTTTAAAAAGACTTAAACAGTTATTTTTATATTAACAGTTTATTTAAAGAACAGAGCCATCCTGACCTTTTTTTCTATTTTTTTTTCTAGAATTGTAATTTTTGCAGTAAAGGACAAATGATGTCTAAAGATACTATAATTCAAGTGTTTTCAGGACCTCCATTTCTATTACTAGGTGTTTGTGATTTTTAACAAATCTTTTCATATATTTATTAGGTTGCTTAATGCCAAACTTGCAGTAAGTATTGTGAAACAGTAGCAAAACAATAGTTTTTTGACAAAAGAATGGCAAATCCATTGGCATGGACTAAGGAACACTTTTTGGTTCATGATGCATCCTTTGATGTCTCTCCTTCACAAAGTCAAAATAATTTCTTCTTCTGGATTCATAGAATCATAGGATCATAGAATGGTTTGGGTTGGAAGGGATGCTAAAACTCATCTAGTTCCAATCCCCAGTTCTTTGATTTTTTTAGTGTCTGAAATGCCTAATAGAATGCATTTTGTCCTTCTAGCAGTGACTAATTCACAGAACATGGAATGATCATGCACACTTATATGTATGCATCAGTTAATGTACAAGTACACAGGTAGATTCAGGTAGCCAAAATCACATTGTGATACAGTGCCAGATAAGTTATATAAGCCAAGAAAATTGGTTAAGGATCTTTTTAAATTTCTCTCCCATTTTTGTGTTTCACTAACTTTTTTTTCCATTTTCTTCTCTTTGTGAATAATTATATAAAAAAAAAATAATTCTGCATTCTGTCATATTTTTCCTAGCCTGACTTTCATTTGTAGTCCTTTTGCACATGGTTTTGATCACTGCAAATGTTTCTTGCTTCAATCACTTGCAAATGTAATCCTTTATGGTTTTGAACTGTACTTAAACAGAGTATATTTATTTATCACTGTGTGGAAGGAGTGACAAAATATACCGAGAAAAGAACGTAGGTGCAAAAGAGAAAAAGCTGCAGTTGCCAAGATATGTTTTTGTGTGTTTTAACTGACCACAGATTTACGATTAATAGTAAAGTGTACAGCAATTTCCCTTGACCATTCCTAGCAGGATAATAGAGAGGGAGTTATTTAAATTAAATCAGAATAATTGTTCTAAAATAGGTTTCATTAGATATATTAAATGAAAATCACACCACCACAGACTGTTTTAAAGCGGTTGTCTAAGGGTCTTCAGAAAGACTGAATGATGTAAAAGGAAAAAGAAAAACACAACATGCGCAGAATTTGTCACTGACTATAAAAAGACTGAAGACTGAATGTTAACCTTCTACAAATTAGGACTGTCTCAAATGAGAAGGTAAAGGTTGTGGTTACCAGAAGGATAAAGTGAAACAGATAAAGAGATTTTAAGATGGTGAGAGATAAAACTCTATTACTTAAGAAAGCAGATGACAACACAAAATTCTTGCTGAAAAGATCCACATTTTTGTGTCCTATGAGATACATAAGAGACTTAGATAATATTAATGAAATGTAGTCATGCCATCCCATTAAGAACTCATCAGAACAGGCTGAATATGTCAATTTGACATTTGACTAGAATACAGATTGTTTTCAGAATTAAATGTGAAATGAATAGCACAGTCATATCTATCTTACAAAGGTTTTTTTCAAGCTCAAAAAAATTTTGGTTTTTTGTATTTTGTCCATACAGGTTTTAGTTTTTGTATTAGAAATTTACACTGAGCAGTTCAGAGTGGTTGCTTAAGATGTAATATTTAAGAATGCAATAATTAATGTGATATATATTTATAGCATTAATGTATTATATTATCTTAGGCAGGAATGAACAAGAAATGCATATTCAAATAGCAGATCAGAACTTTCAGTGTGTTCCAGGACTGCTCACTTTGTACTGAAGGTAGCAACAGCTATCAATAAATTACGCCAACCTGCATGAAACCCCAGCAATCTAAGAAAAAGTAGAAAAGAGATTTCATTCATTCTTTCTAAATCTGGTATTTTAGTGGCGGGGTAGTAATTGGCACATTTTCCTGAAGTATTGTTGAAGCGAAAATGCCGCCACTTAAAAAAAATTCTTATTGAGCAAAAGGGAGTGAGAGAAGCTATTGAAACAGGAATTGAGCTAGAAAGTAAGAAAAAAAAAAGGAGGGTTTTTATTCCCTAAATTAAACCTGATTCCAAAAATTATCTACATTTCATGCTCCTTCTTTATTATTCCTAAATCTAAGAGCTTGGGTTATTAACTGTAAATTAACTTTTTTTTTTTTTTTTGAAAATGCTAAAAACCTACTGTGGAGCAAAAAATGTACCTCAAAATCTGAAAATACCTTCTTTTCATTCTTCTGGTCAACTCTTGCTACAGTTTGGACTACTGTATGTATGTCTTTGTATAAGATGTGTATATACATATAAGATATATGTATATATCAATGTACATGCACATGACAACTTAATATAAACTTTTCACAGGTGTAAAGCTTACATGTCAAAAGCTTAAGTGGACACAGACAAACCCACAATCAGAATTTCTTTGATTTACTTGCTTTTTATTTTTATTATCTGCAGATCAATGCATATTGCTGACAAACACTTAATGTCTTTAGAAAGTTCCTGAGTTCCTGGGTTTAGTGTGCTAAGATTAATACAAAGAAATCTCTATTAGGATGCATATCTGTTGTAGCTGCTATGTTGGTTTCTATTACCCTCTGGAAAATGGGAAAGGAAAATGCCTTCTCGTGAACCAAATCACACTTGAAGAGAAATCTTGGATTTTACCTCTTCATCTTGTTAAAGGGAGAACAACAAAACTTGATTTGCTAGCTCTATAAGTGAATCCCCCATAGGGGCTAAGAGTGGAAATAATGTATAAGAAAGTTAGGTTTCAGACTGGACCTCCATGAGATGGGTAGCAGGATTTTGTTTGTTGTTGTTTTTTTTAAATGGAGGGAAAAAGAAAGCTCTTTCCTAAATGTAATTTACTTTAGGGCACAAGGCTTAAGTCAATAAGAAGGGTAATGAATTGCATGGGAATTGCAGTTAAAAGAAGTGACATCTGAACTCCTGAGTTCAACATTTTCCAAGACTACACTTGCATTCAGCAAGAGTGTCTGGATCCGTCCTTTCTTTTTAACAACAGATTGAATGACAGTATTCATTCTGCAGCAAATGTGTCATCAACTTTAATGTGTTCATCTCTAAATAAGTAGTTTCTACCATGGCTAAAACTCTTTCAAATGATCTCATGCCATGGATGTATAAATAAACTCCAGAAATGAGTACACAAAAAGCAGCTGGCACTTAACAACCAGGAAAATTTTAAGCAATATGTTATTCTTTCTGAATTAATTTATTTTTCAAAGAACTCCCATAAACACATTCAAATAGCACTTAACATTCTGCATTTTGTTCATTGCCATTTCAAGGGTATCTAAAAGAAATAAGTATTTAAATATGTTAATATGAACTTGGTAAGATAATATTAACACAGTGCCTCTATTGCTTTTCCATAATGAGCAATGAGCATAAATTATGTTTTATTTAACTAAAAGAGTTTTCTCCCACATGCCAACTGATGATGATATGTCACTATCATAAAAATTAAACTTCTTGTATTTGCTCTCTGGAGTTTATTTCATGATCTCACTCTTAAGAAGCCTCAATTACTGCATAACCTGACTCTAATAATTTTCTTCCTTAACATTAACTTTTTTTTCATGTCTCTTTTGTCTGAATTTTATCTTCTCCTTTTAAATATAGCATAGCATAGCATGGCATAGTGTAGCATAGCATAGCACAGTTATGGTTGGAAAGGACCTTAAGATCATCCAGTTCCAACCCCCCTGCCATGGCCAGGGACACCTCCCACTAAATCATGTCGCCCAAATATTCAGTAATATCTGTGAGAAGTATTTGAGCATGACACCTTTCTGTGTGGAGATGCAAGTAACGTCATGTAGTGTGATACAGATATAATTGGAAATGGTTGGAAGCGAAAAATATCAGCCAGGTTTCTTATTGGTGTAGTATATGGGGCTGTGGAATCAAAGAAAACTGTTGTATTAACAGTACTGGTGCCTGTGATGTGGTTTACAATGGTATTTATGAAATTGTACATGAGAATATGTAATATTTTTCCCACTCATTTCCTGCTTAGATGAGAGCAAAGATGAACTGTTGTAAATTTTACATAGCCTGATTCTAGTGATATCGGTGAACATCAAATGCTAGTCCTCAGAAAAGTCCCTGCCCTCATGGAGCCTGAACCAGCCTTAGGTAGTGCAGCACAGACCACCAGTAACTCCCCAGTGTTGTAGTCACATAGTTTTGCAGCTCTATGGCTTCGCTAGGCATGAGGTATCCCATGAAGCTTCCAGACTTCAGGAACAAGAAAAAGACTTCAGTAAAATAACTCTCGATTCCTCTGTAGACTGGTTTCTTCCCAGTACAAGTGCACGCACTTTGTGCACAAAACAGCTCATGTTGAAAAGAAAAAGAGAGAAGGAAGGAGGGAGCTTGTTCTGTTACTGCTGGGGTTGCTCACTATTCCAAAGATTTCCCCTCTATTTCCCATCTTTCATTAACTTCCTGTAAGGAAGGCCTAACCACCTGTGTATGCAGTAAGGATCCCACCAAGTCCTCATGCCTTGAGCTCCAGAGACAGGATGGTCCTTATACAGATTCTGTGATCTTGGGACACACAAAGTTTGTCCCTCTTGCTTAAGAAGGTGATTGTGCTGCCTTCAGCACCATTTAGGTTTCTCACAACAGAACTAAGAGGGAAGAAATAAGCAGAAAGCCAGCCTTGGCTTTGCAAAATAATAGTCAATCTGCTACCAACATACTTGTGTAGAATTTAGACCTTGTTATTAGGAACATTTTGGGGGCTAGTGAGAAGATACTTTAAAGTGAGTTTTCTAATAAAAATCTGCAAAAATTGTCCTTAAAAGGCATGCTCATCATGTTCTAAAGTGAGAAAAAAAAGAGAAAAAAAATCAGACTAAGAAGAAAAGGTTGTTGGGTGGGTTTAGATTTTTTTCTCTTTAAATAGGAAATGGCAAATTCATCTCCCATATATTTAGCCATTATCTAAACCTTCCAGACTATAATTTTCCAGCTGTTGTGTAGGGTAGACATATGTAGACAAGCTGCAGAAATATAGTGCTTCCACCTCAAAATCTGTTCTAGGGGATGTACCTTAGAATTCTATTCCTGACAGCTCAGGTAATGGGCCTAGATCAAAGTTTCCTAAATAGAATCCAAAGCTTTCTTAAAATGCAAACAATAAACATAATTCTCATGATCTGTCTGCTCTGATTTCTGATTTTAAAAGCCCATTAATATCTCTGCTTTCCATTTATTTGCAGCAATTTTGTACTCATGATGATTTATCAGTTAGGAAAATACCTATTCCCTTTACATGTGTCATTCTGTACAGGCCCACAAATTAAGAAATAAATAACAAAATAGAATTAATTTAGATTTTTGGAAACAAAATATGGGAAGACTATACCCAAAAGACAGAAAAAGTGACCTAAAAATATCAAAGATTTATTAAAGGTGCTATTCCCTCTTGGCTGCTCCAACTTTTTCTTTCATTAGTCTTATAGTTCCTTGCTGACTTATTCATTTTTACTCCTAAGAAGCTACTAAAATCTATTAGGAACTCCCAAGATTGTTTTCTGAAGACAGAAGTAAGTACCTTGAAAAACCTCCAGTCTGAATTAGACTTGTTCAGCAGGAGTTTTTCTATGGAACACCATATTCAGCTTTATTCCAAATGGCTTAAACTGATCTAAAGGGTGATTTTTGAGATTTATGTTAACGCATTGACTACAATTAGAACTTTAGGTTTCCCAGGGAGGAGGAAAGGGAGCTTGCAGTTATAATTTCTTCTATCTATATCTTTTTTATAGTATAATAAATAATTACATGCAAAAGACTGAGGCTTAATAAGCTTTGCATGTGTATATAAACATGTTTTAAAATAAAATGGGGCAAACATTTTGCTCTTTTATTTTTCCCTATTTTTGTATTCCTTTATTTGCCTCTGCTTCATTTTCTTTTGGATAGCTGAGTCATCAAAAGACAGATAAAATCTTCTGTTAACCCTCTCTGTAGTAAGAAGACTGGCATTTTCCTGCCTCAGACCAACACAGCCCCTTGCTCCCTCCTTCCCGGTGGGATGGAGAGGGAGTCAGAAGGGAAAATGTGTGAAATCTTGTGGGTTGAGATATAGACAGTTTAATAGGTAAAGCAAAAGCTGCAACTGTAAGCAAAGTGAAATAGGGAATTCAGTCACTGATTCCCTTCAGGAGGCAAGTGCTCAGCCATATCCAGGACAGCAGGGCTCCATCACGTTTAATGGTTACTTGAGAATCACACTTGGTGCACCTACACTCAATAGAGACACTTCATAACTGACATACCAGCACCTGTAATCCTCCCTTACATGCCAGAACTACCCTAGAGTAAGCAGCTTGGCAAGCAAGCCTGTAATTTCATCTGAGATTCAATCCCAAGGAAAAGTAATGTCTTCTCTCCTTCCTGGGACCCTAAGGAGCTGAAACAAAAGAACATCCAATATAACCCAACTTCTCTTACTCCTCTATGATATACATGCATATAGTGTATGTCATGCATGTGTACTTGTATCTACCCATGTATGTATAATTTATGTGTATAATAATTATCTATCTATCCATCATCTGTCTATCTATCATCATCTATCTATCATCTATCTATCATCTATCTATCCTTCTAATCCATCCATCCATCCACCCCTCCAAAAACTCATGTCCAGCTTTCTTACAGCCAGCTTTCAGGGTCATGGAGGTGGTTGGAAATCTCACTTGTAATGCAAGTATTCCAAGTCTGACATTTGTACTTGTTGGGGAAGGAAAAACCCAAATATTCTTCTGGAGTAGAAATGTTCTGTCCTTCTTGTGGGATTCACGCTACCACATAAAACTGTATGACATTCATAATGATCTTTTCTTTGTATAGGCTCATTTCAAGCGAATGTGCAGGGAAGGGATATTAAGTGACAGTCTAAGATGGATTGTTTGAGTGGGGTGGAAGGCAAGCAAAGGAAGTAATTTGTGCTTGCTCATATAACAGGGTACAGCAAGTCTATTAGTCTCATTATTCAATGAAAAAATGAACATGAGCCAGCAGTGCTTTTTTTTTCCTCTTTCTGGTGGTTGAAGTCTCTGTACAGAGTCTCTGTATACAGCTTCTCTATTGAAAATAAGTGTAGGATCTCTACCACAGAAAAAAAACCTGTCAGCCCCTAGTGTTTTAATCAAAACAGCAGGGACTTTTAGCAATAAGTCCCATTTAGCTACATTTTCTACTCTAACTACTGAGTTTCTCCTGGGGGAAAGAACAGCTCTGTAGCCTCCCAAAACTGCCAGTCACGGAGGAAGTGCTGAAGCATGGCAGTTTCTGTGATTTAGAGATGTAAAGAGTAAAGTTGCATCTGATCATTGCTCTAACTGGGCAAAGAGAAGAGACTTTTTGTGCCCTTCTAAACACTTCATATTTGCTTTCTTTTCAGGCAGTGGACAGCAAGATGCTGAAAGTGTCAGAACTGTTCAGTATAGAAAAAGGAAACCAAGGGAAGATATGACAGGTATTCACCTATGTTGAAGTATAGATATAAAAAGAATAAACTTGTGCCTCATAGATAGACATACAGCAATGGAAATAAACCATGACAAAGTAAATTTAGCTTAGACACCAGGAAAACATTCAGTGCTAATAAGGCACTGAAACAGATCTCTGGAGGTTTCTCACTGCTGGTAAGAAAACTCCTGCAAGGAATAAGACAAGATATAATTTCCTCTGCATTCACAAAAAGTTGTGAACTCTCAGGGCCTCTCTAGTCCTATTTTCACAACTCTATGATATGAGTACTATGTAGTCATAGAAAACAACCCTCAAATTCATACATCGCATATTGCATTTTTTAGCCTATGGTTTATGTTGTATATTAAATATTTTATATTTTATTGTTGATAAAAGGATATATTGCCTAAAACATCAAACTAAAATGTGATAATTAGTTGCTTAAGTTGCTCAGTACCTTAGCAAAATAGCCTTATAATATTTATGTCCCTACTTACATACGAAATCTTGTGCTTATGAGAAGGAAGGTTATTAATCACTTTCATGGCTTTTAGATTATAAAATTCTCTCATCTCAGTTTAACCTTATTTTCACTACTTTATTCTATTTTGCTTCTCATCTCGTAAGAATTATGGGACTTCTGTATTCTCTATACCTTCTCTAGCTTTTATAAGGTTACATTGAAACTGGATGACTGGAACCGTGGAATTAATTTTTTTAATGTTATGATTATGAACTCTCTATTTTCACTTCATTTCCTAATAATTATGTTTGCTCTTTTAACAGCTGATGAATGTTTACTTTTCAGTTTTAGAGATTGATCTGTATGCTGCTTTCTGAAATGACAATAGCTAAATGCAGGTATAAATAAAATAGCATTTTCACTCACTTAAATTGTGTTTATTTGACACTGTTTTACTTAGTATTGTAAGAACCTTCTGCACTTCTTCAACCACTGTTCTGCTTAATTATTTAGGGCATGAAGAAGAATGAGTACAGAAATCCAAAGTGTTGCAGTCCTTAGCTAATGGAGTGGACACTAGAAAGCCAGTCCTACTTAGGCAAATCCAAGCAGTTACTTGGAAGATTTAATTAATATTTCAGTCATATTTGAACCAGCTTTGCCACAGGATTAGGAGAAAAATGGCTTGGACCTACCCCTTCATCCATTCTGTCTTTCTATGCCAACATAGTTTGAATAGGCACTCTATATATATAAAAAGGGTTAATTTTTTTAAGGATAAATATTTAATGCTTATAGATTTATTCCTACTGCTTATGTATTACACTTGCAATGGAGGACTAAAATGATCACATACTATGAGACTATTAACCTTTCATTAACTGTATTCTACTCACTAAAAAAATGGAAGACAGGATGGCTGTGGGATGCTGTCAATAGGCTAAAAGATGTCAGGGAAGCTGAGAGGAAGCAGGACTGCTTGCTCCAGGCCCAAACTGTGCAGGGGCCTCAAGTGTCCATTGCAGCTCATGCAGGAAAGAAGAAGGCTGTTAATCCAGGAAGCTGGGAACTAATAAAAAAATAAAATAAAAGGAAGGGGAGAGTTGAAAGCAAGGGCCTTTCTCCTAAATCTGATGTCCCCACACAGAACCACTTCTCTGTTCTGCAGAGGGCTAGCAAGGAAACACACACCTTGCAACATGAACAACTGACTGATGGACCAGTAAAGAAGACCACTACTGGTGCTGCCAGGGAAAAGTGGCAGGTCATGGTAGCAGAGGACTCTACTTTGAAAGACATAGAAGCACCCATCTGTCAGCCTGACCCAGTCTCAAGGGAGATACGTTGCCTCACAGGAGATCATTGATGTTGCAGAGATTTTACCTGGTCTAATAAGTCCCACTGACTATTACTTCTAGTTATCCATGTGAGTGCTAGTGATAGAGACAGCAGCAGCCTCAAGAACATTAAGAAGGACTACAGAGCTCTGGGAGAGGTGGTCAGGAGCTCTAGAGCACAGTTTATCTTTCTGTCAATTCTCCAGGATAAAGAGAAGGACCTTAAAAGGCTAGGTGGATTTGGTAGGTTAATAAACGATTAAAACAGTGGTGCCATAGTCAGAGGTTTCGGTATCTAGAATATGGGATTAGACTGGGAGGCCAGGTCTACTGGGGGTTGGAGGAGCTGGTCTGACAAAGAAGGGGAAGAACAGTTTTTGTGCAAGGCTTACCAAGCTGGTAAAGAAAGCTTTAAATTAGATGTGTTGGGTGAGAGGGGCATAACTCCATCCCAACACATCCAGTCAGTTGCCAGCACCTATAATAAATGCTTGGAGCAATGTAGAGATATTCCAGCCACTCCAGACAATGAGCTGGCTTTGTTTAGAGCTCTGCTCAGATGCCTCTATACAAACGCCCATAACAGGGGAACAAACAAGAGAAGTTAGACATGCGTGCATGTCTACAGGGGTATAACAGGTATCACAGAAACATGATGGGATGGCTCCTATGACTGGTGTGTTGGAATGGAAGGTTATAGGCTCTTTAGGAAAGACAGGTCCAGCAGGCAGGGAGGGGGAGCTGCCATTTGTGTTAGGGATAGGCTGGAGAGTATGGGACTGTCTGTCTAGGGACAAGTGATCAGAGATCTGGGGGTCAGGGTTAAAGACGCACAGCTATGGAGACATTACTGTGGAGATCTGTTACAGACCACATGATCAAGAGGATTTGGTGGATCAAGCACTCTATAGACAGATAGGAACAGCCTGACGGTCACAGACCCTTATATTCATCGCGGAATTCAACCACTCTGATATCCATTGGAGAGATGGTACGGTCCTGCACAAGCAATCCAGAAGGTTCCTCGATTGTGTGGAAGACAACTTCCCTCTGCAAGTAATAGAGGAGCTGGCAAGAAGAGATACTATGCTTGACCTCGTGCTCACCAACAGGGAAGGGCTGATTGGAAATGTGACACTCCAGGGTAGCCTTGGTTGCAGTAATCATGAGATGGTAGAATTTGAGATTCCCAGAACAGTGAGAAGAGCATGCAGCAAGCTCACTGCCCTGGATTTCCAGACAGCATATTTTAGCATCTTCAGGAACCTGCATAGGAAGTTTCCATGGGATATAGCCCTAGAGGGTAGGCTGATATTCAAGGATCACCTGCTACAACCTCAGGAGTGTTGCATCCCCACTAGAAGGAAGTGCTGCAAGATGCCCAGGAGACCTTCTTGGATGGATAAGGAGCTGCTGAGGAAACTTTGAGAGGAAAAAGAGTCTTATAGAAGGTGGAAGCAAGCACAGGTGGCCTGGGAACAATACATGGATGTTGTCCGGGAAGTTGGGATCCAGGATAGGAAAGCTGAGGACCAGTTGGAATTAAAGTTGGCTAAGAATATGAAAAATAACAGGAGGGGACTCTAGGACTTTATAGGTAGATAGCAAATAAAAGACAGACTAAGGACAATGCAGGCCCTCTCCAGAAGTTATTAGGAGAACTGTCTACCCTGCATTTGGAGAAGGCTGATGTTCTTAATGACTTGTTTGCCTCAGTCTTCACCAGCAAATACTCTGACCACACCACCCAAGTCCTGGAAAGCAGACACAGAGAGAGTAAGAATGAAAATCTTAGGTCCACTGTAGGAAAGGATCTGGTTTGAGACCATCTTAGTGACCTGAACATACGCAAGTCCATGGGACCTGATGAAAAAAATCCGCACGCCCTGAAGGAGCTAGCAGACGAAGTTGCCAAAACACTGTCCATCATATTTGAAAAATCATGGCAGTCAGGTGAAGTTACCAACTATTGGAAAAAGGGAAATATAGCCCCCATTTTCAAGAAGGGGAAAATGGATGACTCAGGGACTACAGACCAGTCAGTCTAATCTCTGATTCTAGCAAAATCTTGGAGCAGATCGTCCTGGAAAGCATGCTGAGGGATATGAAAACCAAAAAGGTGCTTGGTGACAGCCAGCATGGCTTTACTAAGGGGAAATCCTTCCTGACCAATTTGGTGACCTTCTACGATGGGGTTATGGAACTGATGGACAGGGGTAGAGCAGTTGATGTCATCTACCTGGAATTGTGCAAAGTGTTTGAAATTGTCCTGCATGACACCCTTATCTCTAAATTGGAGAGACATCAATTTGATAGGCAGACGACATGGGGCATAAAGAACTGACTGGATGGCTGCAAGCAGAGTAGTGCTCAATGGCTCAATGTCCAGCTGGAAACCAGTAATGAGTGGCGTCCCTCAGGGATTGGTGTTGGGACCAGTCTTGTTCAACATCTTTGTCCATGACATAGGCAGTGGAATTGAGCGCACCCTCAGCAAGTTTGCTGATAACACCAAGCTGTGTGGATCGGCTGATTCACTAGTGGGAAGGAATGCCATCCAGAGGGACCTTGACATGATTATGAGGTGGCTGATGCCAATCTGATGAAGTTTGACCATGCCAAGTGCAAGGTGCTACACCTGGGTCAGAGCAATCCCAGGCACAGCTCCAGACTGGGCAGTGAAGAGATTCAGAGCAGCCCTGCAGAGAAGGAATTGGGGATATTGGTCGATGAAAAAATGAACATGAGCAGGCAGGGTGCTCTTGCAGCCCAGAAAGCCAACTGTATCCTGGACTGCATCAAAAGGAGTGTGACCAGCAGATTGAGGGAGGTGATCCTGCCCCTCTACTCTGCTCTCATGCAACCTCACTTGGAGTATTGTATGCAGCTCTAGTGTCCTCAACTTAAAAAGGACATGGAAGTGTTGGAACAAGTCCAGAGGAGGGCCATGAGGATGATCAGAGGACTGGAGCACCTCCCGATTGAAGCTAGGCTGAGAAAGTTGGGTCTGTTCAGCCTGAAGAAGAGAAGGCTGTGTGGAGACCTCATAGCAGCCTTCCAATATCTGAAGAGGGCTTATAAGGATGCTAGGGAGGGACTCTTCATAAGGAACTGTAGTGGTAGGACAAGGGGTCACAGGTTCAAACTTAAATATGGGAAGTTTAGATTGGATATGAGAAGGAAATGGAAGTAATTCTTTACTGTAAGGGTGGTGAGGCACTGGAATGGGTTGCCCAAGGAAGCTGTGAATGCTCCATCACTGGTGGTGCTCAAGGCCAGATTGGTACGGTCTTGGGTTGCAAGGTTTAGTGCGAGGTGTCCCTTCCTATGGCAGGTGTATTGGAACTAGTTGATCTTAAGGTCCTTTCCATCCCTAACTATTCTATAATTCTATGATATATTCAATCAATTTGTCTTTGCAATAAGTTTGCCTATAGCAAATATCTTTATTCTCAGAATTATGCCCAATTAAAGCTATACTTTGCATTGCAAACTACTAATATTTTATCTGTATCCATACTGTACTTATATGTAAATCTTTTAATTACAGAACAGAAATAATGAGAAGATCATTGTAGAGAAGGCAGAGATAAGGTTTCACTAATTTGTTTTATGCCATCTCCTGACATTTGACCTTGTCTTTGCAAGCTCGGATATTCTTTCAGTAAAAGTTGTATTTATTTCTTTGACTATAGATTTAAGAATACATATTCATAGAACATTTAAAGTTATATTTTTATAGCTAAGCAGTCACAAATATCACGATTATCTCTTTTTGGATTTCTTCTTAGAGTCCAAGTGGAACTATGGATTAGCATGGTGAATATCAGTAAAGTGTGTAGTACAGAGGAATTTGAATAATGGCAAACAGGTGTTAGCTGACTAAAAAGTCAATTGGTAAACTGGTGTGTGATAGATCTATTATTATAGCTACAGTTAGGATAGCAAGTTCAAGGGGAAATAAAAAAAAAAAAAAAAGAAGAAAAAAAGTTGTTCCATTCAATGGTACAAAATTTCCAGTAGCCAAAGACTGCATCTGTGTGCTATGTTAAGGCAGAGCATACACACAGTATTACATGAAAGGACTTCAAAGCAGCTACCATGCTGACACGCAGTTATTCTCAATAGGAAGGCAAATGGACAAATTAAGCCTTATTCACACTTTTATGCTTTGGCTTTTGTAAGGAAAAGGTTGAGTCATATTTTCTAAGCAATCAAACTATTAGCAAAGCAGTTCTTGCTACGCTGACAGTAACAGGAGGAATGAAAAACAGCACTTCAAACTAAAGAAACATTACTGGGACTTCCTCTGTTTTGCCTATTCGCATCAAAGTTGCAGAAGTCAGCATATTAACTCTAGTTTCTGACTAAGGGAGCTAAGTAACAGAGATTGAAAAATTATAATCTGCATTAGTACCCAATGTGTTGCAATTATACCAGATGAGCTTAGAACAAAATGAAGATATTGATGACTTTTTTGTTTATTGCTATTTATATATTTTACAACATTTCAGGCTTTCAAAAGTGTGGGTTATTTTCCTTTTTCTAACTAAACTCTTCAAGTATCTTCTGTGAAATTATCATATTAAATTGTTCAATTTCATATTCAAGTATGCTTGTGTTGTAAAAGCAGGCTCGAGATATTGCTGAGCCTTTCTGGAAGCTTTAAGTTTAGTTGTATTTGCTTAGTCTCTAAACACAGTATGAAGTTGCTTAGCAACCTTTCTGGCAATGTTTTATTTGAAATACTTCTATTTGTATAAATATTAGTTGATACTGAGCATTGTATTTATTTCTTGATCAAGAACATACAGCATCTTCCAAAAACTAGTGCTTACCCACGTAATATCTACAGACAAAATAGGATTACTTTATAATTTTGCAATAAAAATTTAAAACTACAATAAGGACAGATTCTTCTGTGTGTATCTGAACATACATGACTAAGTTTTCCATATACTAACTTGGATTTGAATAATGCCATCTTACTGGAAGCTGAAAATTAAATACATTTACATTGTACAAACGAAGCATTTTCAAATACATAAAATGTGCTTGAATCCTCTATTTTTGCAGTGAATGCTGAAGTGCTCTTGATGTTCCTGAGGGTTAGAAATATTGGTGTAGACTTACAGTGCTGTAATTTGTGAAATTAACAGTAAATTTTAATGTATTTCTGTTGTGTTAGAATATTTCTGTTGTGATAGATATGCTGTTCTTATCAGAACATACATTAAGTCAAATGCCTGTTACCTTATTTCAACAGGTGTGCAATTAGAATCCTGCTGTACTTACTAAATTACATTTATATCATTATTTTTTATTGCATATTGAAATTAACAGTAACTACAGGGATCAAGAAGTACACTACAGAATAAATGTACAGTAACCCAAAGTAACTGTACTTTAATTATGATACTCTCACTGTGAATTACGATTACACTTCCATCCTGCTTTCCTAAACAAATAATGACTACTCAGTCACACGTTTGCTTCGTCAGCTGTGAATCCACCTCTATCTCCAATAATTGCAACATTTGCCAATTGTCTCAGCCATGCTAAAAGGCAATTTCAAACATTATTTTGAATATGTCCATATGCTTCACCAAAATCAATGTTCGCAGAGAAAAGAGCATTGAACGGAATGTAGGTAAGGGAAAACTTCAGCCAATATGTACTCTTCAGCCTGACCACCTGCCACTCAGTACGCATGATGTTCATTGATGGTGCCAGTAAACATGAGGAAGGCAGGAGATGAGGTTATTGCAAGAGTGAGAGCTGCAAGGGAAGTGATACTCACAAAACAAAGATTTGATACATAACAAGTTCAGGGAAAGATATGCAAACTTTTTTTTTTTTTTAATTTAGACATTGTTTTCTGGTAGCAGTGGAGTTACACTTCTTGACTTGCCTTACAACTTTTTTTCTCTTGCAAAGTGTTTACTCAGACCTTCTTCACCTTTAAATCAGACAGAATTTATCATAAGGACAATTCTAGCTAGGATCCATCTTCAACTAATTGCTTTGTCCAATGCGTCGTGGTGTATCAAAGCCACAGCACGATGGCTGGGTATGGAATGGATAGCAGTTACCGTAGAATAGAAAAGAAAATTAGTGAACAGTTACAGGACATTTAAAAATGAGATTGCTCTAATATTTCTTAACTTCTGCTTTTTCTGTAAGTAACATATTCTGAGGAGCATTCCTCAATTCAAGAGTAAAAAAGGATGCTGCATTTTAACAGTTCTAATTTTTCAGTAAAATCTGGGTTATTGTGATTCATTTGGAGTTTGATCCTGTGATATTTTATCTCAACTTTATATGACATCATTAAAGACATCTTATATTGTTTTTGCCTATGGTTAGAAATTGTGTCTGCTTAATCAATTCCATTATGCATTCAACCATCCATGACACATCAAAGGCTAATAAGATTTTTTTTTAAAACTTTGCTTGCTTAAAATGATTTCCCTCCAGATCAAGATGCAGAGCACAAAATATTAATCAGTTTAAATAAATATCAAGACTACCCAAATAATATGAATAATTGGCACAGTACAGTGCCTACTGCCCAGTTCCCAACAGCTGGTCACACTGGCACATGGCACCATCTCAACAGTCTTTGAGATAATGACTTTGGCATCTGCCGATGAGCGTTTGCTACTGCCCACAGAATTTACAACTCACAAGTGGGAAACAGAGGCTCTAACAGAACTTTTTTATGCAAGGTCTTTGAAATTTATTAATGTAATGCAAACACAAGCCTTCCAACCCATTAAATTGTTGATGTTATGCGAATCCACTCTGGAATTGCAGATCCTCATTAACATTATTTGCATGTTAATCTGCATCTTTTTAATTAGTGATATTATTTATGCACATAATTTTCGCCTACTGGTGCCAAGGCTGAAGCGCATTAATTAATCTACTGAGATGCCAAACTGTTTATTTTCTCCCGTACTTTTATTTGTTTACATGGTGTTTTGGATTCAGGGAAAATAAAAAAGAGCCTCAAGAATAAAAGCAGAAAGACAAGATTAACTAAAAGCTCTTTTTGTTTTCATAATTTAAATTGTAATATTAGCCAAATGTTGTGTTTCTTCCCTCAGAGATCGGTTATTCAGTTACATTACCTTGATGTATTATTAAAATTTATAATGGACTCTGGAGGCTTCTTTTAGTTCTCTCCTTCATTTACAGAATATACTCAATGTTATTTTAATCTTCCTACAACGCTTCCATGCATAGGCAATGATCAGTTCTCCCTTGCGAATCTCCAATGCTGCTCCACTTTGCACAACTGATAAACATTTAAATAAGCCTTTTCAAAAAAGAATAGCATACTAAAATTATTAACCCATTAATGGAGTTTGGAATTGCCTGACAATTCATCTTCCTCAAACTGGGTCAATTGAAACATTTATCCTATCATCAACACTGAACTGGTCTTATCCCTGAAATATTGCATGAATGCCTTACATAGACAAGTTTAGAAAACATTTACTTTGGTATTACCTTTCTTACATGCTTATATAAAACGCTGGTATTTCTCTTTTCTCTGTCTCTCTGTCTCTCTCTCTGTCTCTCTCTTTCTCTCTTTTTTTTTTTTTTCTTTCCTTTCTTCCTTCCTTCTTTCTTCTTTCTCTTTCTTGCTTTCTTTCTTGCTTTGTTGTTTTGCTTTTTTTGCTTTCTGCTTTCTTTCTTTCTTCCTTTCTTTCTTTTCTTTCTTCCTTTCTTTCTTTCTTTCTTTCTTCTTTCTTTCTTCCTTTCTTTCTTCTTTCTTTCTCTTTTTTTTTTTTTTCTTCTTTTGTCTCAGACACACACACTGATTCACCTCCAGAAATAGTTGTCTGTACCTAAAAGCACTATTGCAGTATTGTCTCTTTCACTGGATCCTTTCAGGGGAAGAAGTGAGTGACAGTTACCTATAGGAAGGTAGCAATGTTTTCTCCCCACTTCTAAAAGCTCTTATTCGTAACCCTGGAAGATCTGAGTGATGTGATGTCAGATTTTAAAACTTTGCTGTGTTTATTCTGTGTATATATATATATTTATTACTGGGTGATGGTTTAAAGAGTGCCCAGGGTGAACTTCAGACCAGTATGATACTGAAAGGACGTGTCAGATTTAAAGGCATGGAGGGACCATCTGTGTAACAGGTTGAAAGTAAAACATGGTAGCTGTTAAAGGCTCCATGTAGGCTTGAAATGTAAGAATAAATCCTTAGAGACATGGATTAGTGGAAGAGGACAAAAGAAGCACTCAAATATGGAAAGTACATTAAATTCATCACAGAGTGTTCATTTTCATATGTGCGGCTTAGTTTTAGATACATGAATACTGTATGCAACATTTTCTGTGCCTGAAATGTGTTCATTTCTTTTCTGCCTTTTTTATTCTCAACTGCTTTTTTATTTTCATGACTGTTCATACACCTTCAGTCCCACTCTCTTCTACGAAGAGGGATCTGGACAGCACTTGTATGACTGCCTCAATATGGCTAATTGGCTGAGCCTCTCATCATAATTTAAAGATTGGCAACCTTATCCCCCCTGCCTAGCCATGTCAGAAGAATATGTTAGTTCAATAGGCAACTGGTTATATTGACTACTTGCTTATAAGTGAGGCAGAACAGATTTTTAGTTATTTTACTCTGTCAGATGGTATGAAAAAACTGGAGTATAATCAAAACAGCCAGTGCTTATGAAGATGCTTTTTCCCAAAATTTTCATTTATTCATTTAGGCTAACATCACATAATTTTTGGCAAAAACTGATGTTAAGTCACTTAGACTAAGTCGGGGAGTAGACTTGTGTGTAATTGCAGTTAAACAATAAATTAAGCGAGCAAATACCTATTTCTGCACCTCTGTATTTAACCTGTGACATATTTTGAAAACTGCCATCTAAATGGTTGCTTGGGTGCTTTAAGAGCTACATGATACTCTGTATTTTCTGAAGAAGAAAAAAATGCTGTGGTTTTACATTTCATTCTTGCAAAATACAATGTGATCTTGAAATTAAAGTCTGTCATAATTCTTTGAAAAAAATGGGGCAAAAAGAAAGGCTGCAAATGCAACTTTTTTTTCCCAGTGTCAGTTAAATATTTATGTTTTCTCAAAATATTATTCTTAAATGTGCAACATATTTTTCTATGGACATGCATACACACTGCGTTCAGCAAAAGACAACATGGTGACAGAGTGAGAGCATTGTTTATGTTGTCTTCTTCAGCAAGAAATGATGAGCAGACAAGTGAATTATGCAACAAATCCCACAGACAAAACAAGAAAAACCTTTATTTTAAAGACCTTACAAGAAAGAAGTTTGTATATTACTTTTGGCATAAGTTACAGAAGCCTTTTTCATTAATATTTTATATTTATTGTATGATTTTAATGTCATATAGCTTGGTTTGTTGTTTTTTTTTTTTTTTTCCTCTCCATTTTTCATTTTTAAATTCGGTTTTAAAAAAATAAACTGCAAGTTAAAATACTTTATAAACAGTAGTAAAACTAAATAGTGAAATTAAAAAAAATAGTAGTATCACTAGTTAAGAATAGCATAACAGAGATATTTATATTCACTCCTTGCAAATCTGGTCCTATTTGAACTCGTGCCAGGTCACATACAAAGCCTGTGTAGAGCCAAAACCAGAATCCACATCTCTAGACTTGTACCTTTGTTCTTTAATGATGCTTCCACCTTTTTGGCACTAGGTATGGTCATAAAGTCATCAGATTCATTGGTTCTTTAACATTGTTCAAATGAGAAAAACTAACTGAATTGTTAGTCTTTTGCAAATAAAAAATAACATAAAATGAAATTTCTCATTATTTACTGTCCATTATTGGTTAAACAAATATAAATCCTTAGTAGAGTTTATTATTCACCATGTATTCATTTAGGGCCAAATTTTCAACCCAAGTGATTATTCACACAAATTTGCCTGTTTGTCTGTAGACCAGGATTGGCACATAGAAATTGGGTAATTGTGCATAGAAACTGGTAGTTGGACATACAGTAATCTTGCTTGCACATATTCAGGCCTGGTTTTGCATTTTCTACAGATGTATATTTGTGAAATATTTGTGTATTCAGACAACTTACCAGATGCCTGCTGGGAATGCAATACAGCAGAGAGGAAACAGCCCACTGTGCTAGCTTCCTAGTGAGTGAGCCAGCTAGGGAAGGCGTGCCCCAATGGATCTGTTTATAGTGAATAGAGAAGGACTTTTGTGTGGTATGTCAGTTGGAGACCATATTGGGTATAGTAATCAATAAATAATTGAGTCTTTGATTCCTGGAGAAGTAAGGATTGGATTCAGCAGAACTTGGACTATTGTAGGTCCTGCTTGACTAACCTGATCTCCCTCCATGCCAAGGGATCCACTTACTGGATGAAGCAAAGGCTGTGAATTTTGTCTACTTAGACTTTAGGAAAGTATTTGGAACCATTTCCAGCAGCATTCTGCTGGAGAAACTGGCTACTCATGTTTTGGACAGATATGTTCGTCAATGAGTAAAAACCTAACTGGTCAAGGAAAACCAAGCTGGTCAAGGTCAAAGAGCGCCGGAATTAAATGCAGTTGGTGAGCAGTCACAAATGGCATTCCCCAGGACTCAGTGTTGGAGAGAGTTCTATTTAATATAATTTATCAATAATCTGAATGAAGAAATCGAGTGCACCCTCAGTAAATTTGCAGATGACACCCAGTTGGGTGGGAGTGTTGATCTTCTGGAGGATGGGAAGGCTCTGCAGAGGGCTGTGGACAGCCTGGATAAATAGGCTGAGGCCAATTGTATGACGATCAGCAGGGGTCAGTGCCAGGTCCTGGACTGAGGTCATAACTCCATGCAACACTGCAGGCTTGAGGAAGAGTGGCTGGGAAGCTACTCAGTGGAAAAGGACATGGAGGTGTTGGACAACAACCAGTTGAACATGAGCCAGCAGTAATCCCAGGCAGCCAAAAAGTCTAACAGCATCCTGGCCTGTATCAGAAATAGTGTGGTCAGCAGGACTAAGGAAGTGATTGTCTCCTTGTACTCCTTGCTAGTAAGGCTGCATCTCAAAGATTGTGTTCAGTTCTGGGCCACAGACAGGTATTTAGTACAGAGAAGGACAAAGAAGCGGATGAAGGCTGTAGAGAGTAAACTTTATGAAGAGTGGCTGAGGGAACTTGTGTTCTTTAGCCTGAAGAAAAGGAGGTTCAGGGGAGACCTAACCACTCTACAACAACCTGAAAGGAGTGTGTAGCAAGGTGGGTGTCAGATAATAAAACAACAGGAAATGGCCTCAAGTTGCACCAAGGGAGGTTTATATAGACTGGATACTAGATGTGGTGCTTAGTGACATGGTTTATTTACCATGGTGGACTTGATAGTTGTTAAGTTAATGGCTGGACTTGATAATCTTTAGTCTTTTCCAACATAAAAGATTCCATCATTCTGTGAAAGTTCCTGAAATTTTGCTCTAGTTCATCTTGGTGATAGAATGGATATTAACCTTTAGAAAGGAAAATAAGTGAAATATTTAATTGAATCTCCTTTAAGTACAGAAGAATATGTGCAGATGCTGAGTGTTGCTCCATCTCATCTGTAGATGCATTCTATAAATATTTTGTTGCTTAAGAAATTATATAATTTATCTGTCCTGTGAGGATTTCAACAATAGAAGCAGAGAATCATAGAATAGTTAGGGTTGGAAAGGACCTTAAGATTATCTAGTTCCAACCCACCTTGTCATAGGCAGGGACACCTCACACTAAACCATGCCACCTAAGGGTCTGTCCAACCTGGCCTTGAACACTGCCAGCGATGGAGCATTCACAGCTTCCCTGGGCAACCCATTCCAGTGCCTCACCACCCTTACTGTAAAGAATTTCTTCCTCAGATCCAATCTAAACTTCCTCTGCTTAAGTTTGAACCTGTTACCCCTTGTCCTATCACCACAGTCCCTAATGAAGAGTCCCTCCCTACAATCCCTAATAATTGCACCATTCAAAATATGAAATAATTGACATCTGCCACTGATTTTCCTTTTTATTCCTCAGCTGCCTGAAAGTATAAGCCATCTTCAGATATTCATCATCAAAACTGTGTCAGCTAATTTTCTGAACATATCTACTAATATGTAGAATATTCTTCCTCTAGAATTTGCTGATACGGCATGAGAGCTCATTAAGCTAAATGTGATTTCCTTTACTTGCCATTACACAAAGGAACTTGACTTTATTTTTGTTGAAGAAAAAAAATAATGACATTTTATGATGAAATACATTATTTAAAAGAGATCATGAATTAACTATTTTTGAGGAAAATATATCAAAAAAATTAATAAAAAAATAAAAATATACTGGGAACTGACATTTTTTCTCACAATGTTTTTTTTCCTGCAAAATACTTTTTAATTTTTATGCACTTTTTTCAGTTTTAAATGAAATAATTGTTAAAACTATAACTGTTTCCAAGCAGAACATGTAGCTTTAATGATATTATAACACTGCATCAGAAAAAGGTTAAACATACCCTTTTTAACTTACATACATATCAAACTGGAAAATCGGGAATTTACCTTCGGAATAACCCAGTGATAAAGACCCTGGTAGGTTTAGTTCAAATAGTCTTTCTATGAAAATTTGTGCAAATTAACTCCTAAATCTGAAGATTACACATGATTTTTCTGCTAGGATTTCCCATCCTTAATCTGTCCCTCCTGGCAATCTGCTTTCTCCACTGACTATGCTACCCCTTTAAGGAGCAGTTTCATACTTCAGTAGATCAAGATGCTGGTTGAAGCAGAAGAGATGCAAGCATGTAGGCTACCAATGCTTTTCCTTATAAACACATACTAACACATAAGAGTATATAAAGTAAGGTCCAAGAGCCCTAGGGAAATGGGGTGAAGTATGTCTGCTCATCCTCCTCGACTACATCATTTTTAAGTTATTAATGTTGTTCTCATCCAAGCAATGTTAAGTGCATTTAGAGATGCACTGTGCTTTGTGATGGATATGATAGACATGACTACTTTTCTATTACTTAAAATTGCAAAAAATGTTTATTAAAGATTTTACGTGTATCCTTTATCAAGCTCTCAAATTTCCTTGAGTCATTCTTGATAAATTCTTTCCAATTATGTGAGTTAAGGAACGCATAGGTGTGCATTGACATTCGCACTCTGTGTGTTAGTTTACAACCTCTTTAATTACAACCAACCTCTAAAGCACTTTCATATACCCTTAAATACAGATGACCCTTTTAATATAATTTCATTTGGCTGTTAGTGTTTGGAGAATATCCAGCAAAGCACTTCGGCAAATTCAATAAAGTACATACCATAATTAATATAAAATCCAATAATGATGGTAAACTGGTCTTCCTAGAGAATGGCTGTTAAGACATCATAATTTGGCTATTGGCATAAATATTTTTAGTGAATTACCTAACAACAGTAGCTTAAAATTCATCCTGACTTAAAATATGATACTCTAC
>JASSUY010026683.1:0-47037 GCA_032466535.1 Forpus xanthops | reverse complement strand
GGGCGCTGCTGGCGGCCGGGGCCGGGGGTGGTGGGGTGCCTTCGGGCCCTGCTGTCTCTCCGCTGCCTGGGGAGCGGCGAGGCCCGGGCCCCCGGTCCGGAGGGGTGCGCGTTGCCTCCCGCTGCACGGAGGGGGGCCCGGAGGTGAGTGCGAACGTGGGCCGACCTCTCCGGGGAGGCGCATTTTTCAACACCTTTATTATTATTATTATTATTATTACTGTTACTATTATTTTCTTCCCGGTGTGCAGAGGAGTTACTGAGTCCTGTCTTTATTTTGCCCTTTGAATCCTGCTCCAACAGCCCCCGCCCGGCCCCTGCTCTGACCCCATTTTCTGACAGGAGGAAGGAGCCAGGCACAAGGGGGGAGAGCAGCTTAATGGCCGGTGAACTCCGGTTCTCCTCTCTGCTGGGGATTTTCCCTAACCTCCCCCCGACATTACGCCACGGCCACTAGCTTTATCGCTTCTTCTGAAGAAGCCATTCTGCACCCGCTTGCTGTGGTGTGGTTTCTTTCCCCACCCCTCCCTTTCCTTGTTGTTTCTGAATGCTGTTTTTACGTTTCTAGACTTCCCTGGTGAAGGATTCGGGTGCTTCATAAACTTTGTGCGGATGGCATCCCCGGCGCATGGCCGGCTCTCGGGTGGAAGGAGGCAGACACCTGGCATGTTGTGTACCTCTGTACAGAGGCTCGATTGGAAGCAGAGCTAAAAGTAGTGCGTTTTGGGCAAGGACGAGAAAGCAAACCTTTGTGAGCGAATGCTGTGAGTTTTGTCTGTGCCCGTCTGGAGCAGCTGAGGGGCTGTTCCAGCTGAAAACGTTGCCTGCTGCTGAGCCTTATGAAATTAGTGAGAGGTGGAGGACTTAAGTTTTAATCCAGGTTGTGTTTTGCTAGGCGTGGCTTCTGCTTCTGTCCCAGCATGGGAGACCCTGCGTCTGATTCACGTGAGCTTAACCCCGTAAGGGAGTGATGGTTCCATCCTGGGCGACCCTCTGGGTTCAAATGACTCTGCTACCATCCAGAAAGCTTTAGCCTGATTTAGGTATTTCACCTTTGTAGCATGAGGACCCTGTCACCAGTGATCTGTGGCATTCAGTGTCAAACCAGGCATCAGACTGAGTGTGGGGTATATCACGCTGCTGCTAAAACAGTCTTGAGCATTGCAGTCCTGGACTCTTGCAAGAAGCCAAAGCGGTTTCTCTAGTGACTTTTTAAAATAAATACTAATTTATTGGTTTTTGTTTTTTTTTTTTTTTTGGGGGGGGTGTTGCTGGTGCTCTGGAAGCTGTCAGGAAGTGTTCACATGATTGCAGGAGCGTTGTGTCCCAGTGTCCACCTGGAAGCTCACCATTTCGCTGTCTTGAGTCACATTCGCCGCTTCATTAATGTGTGTCTTATTTAGGACGTGCTTTTCCCAGTGTGTGTGCTTTTAGCTTGAGAGAAGTATTACTTGCAGTATGATGGTTTTCTTCAGAGGTGGGGGTGCCTCAAAGTTCGTCGTCTCCTTCCTTGCTCTTGAATGTTGTGATATGAAGCATGCGTCACACAGCATGTCCCAGGAAATGGTTGGGTATTTCCAAAGTGCAGTGGGGAGCACAATGGGAAACAAACCCATGATGGCTGCAAGACATTTACTGCTGCTGGTGGCATTCCCCAGTCCCCTACCCGCTGTGGGGGTGTGAGGAAAAGGGATATGCATGATTTGTTTTTTGGAAGAGTTGCTTTCTATAGCTTGTAGCTGCTGCAAGATGTAGGGGCTTGAAGAGTGTTGGTCAGAACCCCAGAACACAGGCAGAGCCCAGTAAATCGACAGGCTCAGTCTTACCTTTCATGGGAATTTTTCATGGATTGGATTGGTTGGACGGGACCTCTAAAGGTTGTCCAGTCCAACCCCTGGACAGGGACATCTGCTGGCTTGCTCCAAGCCAAATCCAGCCTGTCCTTGAACACCACCAGTGATGGGGCATCATTGTTGCTGAGTTGGAGCTTCACGCTGGCTGCAGGAATTGGGATATTGAGTCAGGAGCTGAATGACAAGAGACTTGAATGTGTGCTGATGGCATTTACTGGAGTTTTCCTATTAACAAAGAGCCTCCAGCTTGGTTTTGCCTGGTCAATCTCCACGTCCCACTCATCAGCTGGTGCTCAGGTGCTTGAGAACTTCAGCGTCCAGCAAAACCAGCTTACCTTATCTCTGGGCTGGTCAAATTTGGGTCAGCTTGAGCCAGCAACCTCAGAGCCACCAAGTTCCATGCAAGATCTGTAGGTTCTCCATGGAGTTGCCTGGTGCTGACCTGGACCTACTTAATGGATGTTTGTATGGTTTCGTGGGCTGTGAGGAGAAAAAACTTCATCTCTCTGTGCTGTTACTGGAGCTGTACTGGTGCAGCCAATACAGGCAAACCTGCGGCAAGAGAGTGCTTCCTTTGAGAAGACACCAACTTCATCCCTGGCTGCACTGTTCTGAGAGCAGAGGACCTTCTCAAACAACTGAGACGTTGGTGGGGTTGTTGCATGGGGCCAGATGGATAGTTTGGAGAGTCCTGAGGATTTCTTTAGCTCATGTCTGCGCCCTACGATGGAGACTAAAGGTGCTGCAGCAGGTTCCTTTGCATTCGCTATGGCTGAAATGCATTTATCTGCTGCTTCTTCATTCTGCTGCAGGGAGACATCCCCAGCTTGAATTTAGCTCCATGTTGTGATAAGATGGCTATCCTGCATCCATGTAGGCTGGTGACACCAGTGGGGCGTGGTGGTCAATGTGTATGATTTGGTGGGGTTGGGACTTGTGGTCAGTGTGTTTGAGCAATCTGTTCATTTTTGTTAATGTAACTTGGTATGGATTCAGCAATTTAAAACTTAAGGTTTTTGGCTGTGACTGTTCTACAGGGTTTATTTAAGTGTGCATTTCAGCTGGAAAGGCTTATAGGATGCTCCGTGTTCATGTCACTTCGGGACTTGGTTCTTTTTTGCTTCCCATCAACATCTAGATACTATTTTCTTCTTTTCCCTGGGGAAGATGATGGCTAATGCTGGTGCCCTTGGCACAAGGTGAAAGCTCCTGGCAAGTGTGCTGTGGTTAAATACCCAAATCCAGGTCCTTGAGTATGTTCTAATCCACTGGGTTTGACACCTGCATTTCCCTTTGAACAGTCCTCCACTTTACTGAGGAGACTAATGATAGTCCCATGAGGAGCGAAATCAAGAGCGGTAAGGGAGAGACTTGGCTCTTGCTACCTGGGTGTACCTGAGGGTTTCTCAGCTCTGTGCTTAAGACTTAATGGCTCTGAAAGTCAGTTTATTTGAAGAAGATTGTGCATCTAAATTTGTCTTGGTCACGGGAGGAGACTTCACCTGCTCGCCTGGCCAGACAGTAAGTTATCAAACAATTTTATCACCTGGCTTCATTATTTTTGATGCCATGTTAGAAGAATTCCCAGCTGAACCTCGACTTTCTTTTGATGCTTGCTTGCTGCTAAGCTGAATTCAGTGAGGTTGTTGTTGGGTATCTCCAGGAAGGAGATGTGGGTGCCATGCAGCACTGCCCCTTCCACTCTTCTGTTGCCTTTTTCCTGCATCATCTACAGCACATTTTCAGTATCAGTTCTCTTAAAAACAAAGCCTGAGGCCTGTAGATTTGCTCTTGGAGAAGTTAATCTTCTCCCTGGTTTTTGATACCTAACACTGGGTCTTACCACCACTGTTGGGTTTTGAAACTTGTCCTTTTGCCCTGGATTCTTTTGCTGCTTCCACCCTCTGCTCTGTCGTTCCTCCTTTTCCATCCGCTTGTGGTCCAGAAGGTCAGTGTGCAGCAAAGCCAGGGCAGATATGCAGTGTTTAGCTTTAGAGGAAATTAAAAAAGTGAGGAAAATTTAACTCCACGCTTTGGCTGTGCGAAGTTGAGGTCCCTGTGGTTTCTGCCAACCAAAATGCCTATAAATAGGAAAATGGTGTGTTTTTCCAGGAGCTGGCTGTGTGTGAGCCTGCTGGGAATACTTTTCTCCTTTGATTTTTAGTGTTTTAGGTCTGCATATGGGCAATGCTTCTGTATAGTTTAGTAATTAAAGATGGAATGATGCACGTGGATGGGACAGGGAAAGTTGCGGCCTCAGGATGCTTCTGTGGGAGGGCATGCTCGATTACCTGGGTTTCTCAAAAATGAGGAAATTCAGCAGCTGTAGGCTACCCAGGGAATGTATTTTGAATGCCAAGTCGTTCCATGTACCTTTAGTCACCAGACACATGCTCAGGTAATTACGTACTCCAGCAAGAGCAGCTAATATATGAACTCAGCTCTCCTAAATACTACGGTCCGATGTTCACGGGGAAAAGAGATGGAGAGCTATCTGGTTTTTAAAAGCTTTTCAGCGGTTCTCTGGGCATAATTGTGTCTAATTTCCCTTCTGTAATTTAGTATTTTCCTTGCAGTGCATAAAAGTGGGCTTCAAGTGGGTAGGTGACAGCCTTCCTTCGACGTCCTGCAGTAGAGAGCTGTTGACGTAATTCTAAATATAATTTGTTTGTGTTTATATTTAGACAGGGAGAGAGGATTTATAAACACCTATTTTTAATAGAAACAGAAACCTGAAGAAAATTTTGTGTTTGACATATGTATTTGACCTTAGTCATAATTAATACACTGGCTGCATTATATTATTTAGATGATTTAGATTTCTTAATGAGACGAGCTGTGCTGTTACAGGTGGAACCATGCTGGCTGCTTTGGTGCAGCTTCCTTGGTGCTGTGGGAAGTGATTAGGAGCTGAAATGCTGCACTCCAGAGGCTGAAAAAGATTGGTTTTGTTTCTTTCTTGACTTTTTTTCCTGACTTTTCTCATCCTTTTTTTGTTTTGTAAACTTCTGTAATGCTCCATCCCTGCAACTGCCCCTCTCCAGTGAGCTTCAGCCCTTAGAATCAATCCCAGAGGGCTGATATGACCTGCAATTCAAGACAAATGCAGGCCAGGAGTCAAAATTTAACCTGGAAGATCGATATGGGAGGTTGAGGGGTCAGGCCAGGTGTGGGGAAGGAACTGGAGCTGGAGCAGTGCTCAGTGTGAAGCACCATTTTCAGGCTCAGACGTGGCTTTACCCACCATCGCTCAAAGATTTTGGTGTTTCCGCAGCATTGCATTGAAGATGTGTTATTACCTTCTTATTTGAAATGCATCAGCGGAGATCTGCAGCTACAAATAAGAAGTGTGTCGTTGTGGGTTAGCAGAAAACAATTGTTACTAACGTTTTGCAGCCTTCTGCCACAAAGTTTGATGCTACAAAACGTCAAACAATTTATTCTACAGATATCCAACAAGAAAAAACTCTGGAGTGTGGTACTTGGATTTTTCTTGTACGGCCACTTCACAACTGGCACTTTTATTGCAAATTTCTGATGTAAAGAGGGATGAAGGGGATTGAATTTATCTGCTCCTACACTAGCTTTCCTGCCTGGCATCACCTTGTGTTCAGCATTGCCACAGCAACCAGCCACGATGCTGCAGAGTGATAGCGGGATGCAGGTTTTCACTCCTTAGCTCTTGTTTCTTCTTGCTGTGTTAGGCTGGGTTTAATCTCAATGAAATAGTTTGATTTAAAGCTCTTGGTTCTCCATGAGTTGGTGTTGCAGCAAGCTTGGGCTAATTTTCTTTCACTGAATTGAGAGCGGCTCCCAAGATGTCTCCCATTGCCGACTTAACCTGCCCGTCAGGTTTAGAATAGACAATTCAACTTCATCTATAATTGCGTAAGAAATAAATGCATTTAGGATTTTGTATTAAAGCAGCAACCTTAAGCTTGGCTGGGGCATTGTGGTGTTTTGTTTGTGGCACTGAGCTTTTTTCGGGGTGCTTGTTGCTGTTTTGACCCTTTGAAGTCTGAATTTAGTACTGCCTGATTATTGGAAAGTATCTTCTTTTGAAACATGGAGTGAGTTTAGGGTAAGGATGAGGTGTTTTGTGAGTGTTGACTTCGATACGGTGAATTATGAGAGTGTTTGGTGCTCTGTGTATGCCTGTGAATTATAAGGTGACCTCACTATGCTGGCTGAAGGTGAAAAAGTCATTAAAATGGAATGGTTTTGCTTCTGTGAAGCTTTTGGCACAGTGTTGACTGTCATCTCCACACTGGGACCATTCAGCTGCATGGGCAGCACAGATGTTTCCCCTTCACACAGTGACACCAGGCTCTTTGGGTCGGGGGAGACCTCCCCATCTCCCATAAGTGGGACCACTGCTGTGGTCAGCCTCCTTATGAAGCATGTAGACTTCACTGACCCCAGCCTGCAGTCTGAAACAGAAATCCTTATTTGCAAAGCATTTTAAGTGACAAAAGATGACCTGCAGTGCCAGGGTGGGTATTTGTCATGCAGACTTGGGGATGCCTTGATAAGGTCAGATTAGGAATTTGCTCACCCATGGAAAGAAAACCCAGCAGATGCAGCAAGATGGTGATTCCTGCAGGTCACCTCCTGCTGTTAGCCCAGGGAGGTGAAGGAGAGGCACAACTCCTTGTTTTACCCAGTCTGTAAAGCAGTAGAAGGTGTGGCATAGCCTGGGGCTGCCCAGGGGGTCCTTTTCAGCCCTCGCCAATGGGAAGGACCCATCCTGCCTTGTGCCTGCCTTCCTGGGGAGGGCTTTCTGCTCAGTGGGGTCAGTCTTTCTCCTTTTTAGCACACAGACCTCATTACCCAGAGCCATCGCTCTGGTCAGATGAAGCCTCAAAGTCTCTTGTGTGTCCAAGCAGATACGTGGTGGCCTGAGCTGCTGATTTCCCTGCTGAGAGTGAAGTCCTGTGCCGGTCACTGGTAACAATGGTTGTAAGTCATCTTAGATATTTCTGATTATTTTATTCTTGCTTTTATTTTGAATGCTTTCAGGTTCCTCACGTTCTGCTTCCCCTCTTTCTGCAGAGAGAAGCATTGGTATATCTTGAGCTGGTATTTCCTGGGAGCTGGGTGTAGCCACTTGCTTTTCATCAGGATTTAAATACGAAAATTATTTTCCTGATATCAAACATCTTCTAACTTAGTTTAGTTCATTACATGCTGAACTTGCTCTTTGCAGCCTGCTGACTGCATGGGATGGCAATTAGAGCAAAATTAAAAAACACTGGGTTTGTTCTTCCTGATTCTACTAATTCCTTTCCCTCCAAGCCTAGAAATGTTCCTGGGGTATAGCTTGTGAATGCTGTGCTGTGTCAAATGTGACTGTCCCTACCGTTGATGCCCTATATGATAGGGAGCTTTGCAGAAGGCTGGCACTTACTTTCTTTCCTTTTGTTAATGAGCTTTGAGGGTGTTTACTGTCTGCAGCAGAACATTAGAAGATTTTTGGTGCTGCTTGTGGTGGTGAGGAATTCAGGCGTGCAGGGTTGGTGTCCCCAGAAGTGTGCAACGGGGGTAGCTGGGATGTGAGACACAAGCTTAGTCCTTAGAGTGGTTTTGTGCTGGTAGGAGAAATGCTTTGTTTTATGGTTGTGCCATGGTGGGGCCTGTGCTTAAAGGCAGTGTTACAGCCTTGGTGTTACAACCACTGTGCATAGGTGTCTGAAAGTGTCTGTGGCCTGAAGACCCTGGAAATAAATAAATGTCTGGTGGAAGGGGCAGATAAAAAAGTATGGGAACAGGGATAACCACCTCAGTGACTTGTTCAGGGTCATACACAGGCTGTTGCAGAGCTGGAAACCAATCCCAGGTTTTTAAGCCTGGCCTAACCCCTGCCGTAAGAATAAGGTTTTAGTTTGGATGTTGTGAGGGCCCTGCACCAGTTTAGAAACCTGCTGTGTACTTTGGATTTAATGTGGCTTTGGAGTTACCTTGTGCATCTCCTGTGTGTTCCTAGCAGTACCCTGTGTGGAGACTTTGATGTCAAACCAGCCAGCGTCTTCCCCTGCTTGGCTGCTGAATGTGATAAGATGGAGGTGCTAAAATGCCTTTGTGTTAGATCCAGCCTCATCCATCCCCAGGGGCAACTGCAGCCCTGGACTTACAGACAGCTCAGGGGTGTGTACATGTTTTAGGAATTAATTGCATCAGGTAGGGGAAATGCAGTTTAAGCTTAGCTTGTATGTGTGGAATGTTTCCTTTTGTTGCCTTTTGAGGCAGGGGTTTTGAGACGGGTTACCTGATGAATGATCCCATTTAAATTGTGTTGATGGGAAGATGATAACTCTAAAAGGTGCTGATGAAATTTCTCCTTCCCTACTCCCAGAGAAGGAGGAAGCTTTCCAAGGACTGATGATCCCGCAGTACTGAGCCAGAAACTGGTTTTAAGTTAACGTGGATTTGTGTCCCCTTTTGGCACTGTTGCATCTGTCCTCCTTTCCCTTGCTGTGTCTGTGCTCTGGTCAAGTAAACCCCTTGCCTGGCTGCCATGGGAACAGCATTGCTTACGAGGATTGCTGTAATCATTTCCAACTTAACTTCTTCTTTAGATGTGCCCTGGCACTGAGCAGAATGGGAAGAGCAGGAACTGTGTGCGTGGTGGTGAGTTTGGAATTCCTGGGAAGGAGTGATATCTTTATTGAAGTAGAAGACTGGAGATACTGAATAGTTTTCTTCTTAACTGAGTCTTTTTCCTGAAGTAGAAGATCTTAGCTTCTCTAAAGCACTGATGATATTAACACACAAATAACTAAATAATCAGTAAATGAAGCTTTCAACCGTAAGTAAAGAAAATGAACCCCAAAACCGGAGTTTGTGGCTGTTCACATACTCCTGCCAATGTCTCTTCTGTGACCCACCTTTGCAAAAGGAGGAGCAGCAAAGGCGAACTGTTTTCAGAAATCATCCTCTTCCCCCTATAATTCTTCCACTTCTCTTTAGGGTTTGGTTGCTGTCGGGTGAGTCTTCCTGGGGAGCGGGTCTGCATGGGTTCTACTGAGCCCAAGGCTTAATCCACAGCTTGGGCACAAGTCCCTTCACTGATGCTGCCAAGTGGCAAAGAACAGGCACATTAGCTCACACAATTTTTTTTTTTAGCTTATGTTTTCTCCAGCTGTGGCAAAGCAGACAGTAAATGCTTGTAGTAAAAGTTCATAGTGCTCGAGGTTTTCCATACTGTGTCGTAATGCCTCGTGGATCTGTTCAGTGGTTCTCCAGCTGGATGAGAAATGGGACCCCAGGCTAGCCTGGAGTGGAAGCTACAGCACTTCAGTTTCTAAACTGTCTTCATACCTGCTGTTGAAATGGCTCGTGTCTGGGGTTTTGTCTTGATTTATGAAGTTCATTTCAAGGCTTGGATTGGGACGGAGCATTCACTGGTGATTGTGGGTAACTCCACCAGTCACCTGTATTAAAAGAAGAATCCCTTTCTGGCATACCTGTGGCTACGCAGGATGTCGCTCAGCCCTTATTTTTATAATGAAAGAAGAAATACTTATTTTCAGTATATAGAGCTGCTTGTTTTCCAGGCACGTTCAGTCCTCTCTGTTCTTTCCTATTCCAGCACAGGAGAAATGGTTTCTCTTCCCCTGCTCCAGTCTTAACAACTCCAAACCAGAGAAAACACATAAAGCAGGAAATGCTGATTTAGGAAAGCACAGGGGATGGGAGAGCTGGATCTGCAGGATGTGCCGCAGGGACAGGTACATGCTTACAGCTACCTTGACCTCATTTTCTGGTGAGCTTGGCTTGGATCCACGCTTCTGTTTAAATAAGATGTTTGATACTGTTAGTGATTTTTTTTCTCCCCTCCTGGATGTGCTTTAGCCTTCCCCTCTGTCCGTGCTTTTTTGTGGGGAGAAACAGGATTTTCTATTAACTTTCCTGCTCTTTTTTTCTGGTTGTACATTATCCAGTTGTGATGTGGTATTTTGGGAGGAGGGCCCAATTTGGATATTAAAAGCTCAGAGGTCTGTACAAAAGATATCACAGCAATTAGCACCCTCTTTCAGTTAATCACAGGGCCCAAAGCATGTTTGTCCTTTCTTTTTATCTCTAGCCAGCCACATTAGAGGCTAATAAACCTAAGTGGGAGATAGTGCTTCAGCCCTGTGAGTATTATATCAAGTTGTTTTGGTTTTGAGGGTGGCAGGAGCTGAGGGAGAGCAGCAGGGAGTGAACTTTATCTGCAGAATCCCAGAGGTGCAGCCAGCCTTTCATTGTCAGCTAGGCAGCAGTGAAATCTGCCTGGATATTTAGGATCTTGTTGGAACCATGAATTTCCACCTGAGGTGTTAATTTGTTGTGTTGCCTTCTGGTTTGCTTAGCCCTGGTGCTGTGGATGAAGGTGGTCATGGATCCGTGAGCAGCTCTGGAAGTCCATCCTCATCCCCACACTGGTAGGACGTTTCTGACCTAAGCAAAACAGTCGGAGGTTGGAATTTTCTTCTGCTGAGTGCTGATGTTTTGCACTTTCACACCTTTCTTCAGAAAGGTAATTGCTGAGTCAGGTAGGCTTTCATATGGACCTGTGCTAATGCTGGCACAGTACCTCACTGTCAGCTTAAGGCAAGGTGAGCTGAGTGCCTGCTGGGATAAGGCTTTTTAAGCTGACAGGGTTTAGTATTGCAGATGTTTAGATCTGTTTGCTTTAGGCTTCTAGATTCTTCTCTTTTATGAAGAAGAAAATAAAAAAAAATGAAAAGAGTACACATGGGAGATGAGGCTCTTCAAGTTTTGTCTAAATGCAGACCAGCATTTGTCATTTAGACTTCTGGAACCTGAGGGCATGTTTGGTCTTTGTTTGCTTCTTTAGCATAAGCAAAGCCTTGCATGTAGCTCAGATTATGGCATGAAGTCTCATTCATGTCAAGCTGTTTAAGCATCTAAAAAATGCTGGGGCTGCTGAGCCTCAGAGTTAAAATACAACCTTACTTTATTATTAACATGCCTGTGACAAAACTGGGATGTTTCCATAAGTATAGGAAAGCTGTTTAATTTTAGATATAATGAATTTTGGTAAAAATGTGGGTCTGTAGCCTTAAAGAAGCCTTCCCTGCAAATACAGGCTCCTCTGTGTGACATGGGGTTTACTTGCTGCTGTGATTGCTATCGGATGCAGTTGTGCACTTGTGGGGTGTGTGCAAGGACATCTTGCTCTCACCTGATCAATATTCATCACTAGTTAATCGGATCTGACTGGCAGATGAGAAGAATTGTTCTTTAAGTTTTATATTAGGGGCAGACTAAGGAAGATACTCTAACAGGGAGGATGGTGCAGCTTCCTGCGTTGGGCATTTTCATTTATTATCCACTTGTTTATAAGGTCTTCAGTTTTGCTTTGAGTTTTATTTTATGCTTTAATAACCCCTTTCTCCTGACATCTATGGAAATGAGCCACCGAGTGTATGAATCCAATGCTAATTTTAATAACAGTCTTCCTTTTGTGCACCTGCAGATAGCAAGGTGCAGCCAGAGGGAAACAAGCGGGATTGCTGTAAACCTCTGGGGCTGGAAACCTGCTGGAAAACCTCCGGGTTGTGTGTTTGGATGGATCCCCAGCTTGCATACGCTCTTATTGTGCCGAGCCTCCTGTGTGCCAGCTCCTTCCTCAGGCTTCTAACGCTGGGATTTTATGTAACTTCAAACCCAACGTGGGAGGAATTTGGCAAAAGGGTTTCAAGCGAACAGCAGTTTGTTCACTAATTTTGGAAATCTGTTTATATGGTTTTTTAATCTGGGGCTAAGGAAGAGGTTGTAAATGGAAATGGGATCCATAACCCAAGCCAGCTGCCTCCTTCAGTAAGGTTAACCTGTATGAGGGCACCTGTAACAAGGTGGGATGGATTTTGGCGAAAGGCAGAATGGTAATTCAGGAGAGAAAAGCACAGCTGGAGTTCCACTGCGGATAGGGAATACTGCTCTTCCCTATGTGAGAAAAATTGCTTTTCTGTCCAGGAGACATTAAATTGTTCATGTAGACGACTTAAGACTATGTAAGATGCGTAACCAGTAACATCATCTCTGCTTCATTCTTACATATTTTATTTTAAGCCAGTTTAATTCATGCAATGGCTTCTATTTTGTAGCTTCTTGACTGTTTTTTATCTTCTAATATTTTGATCTCTGACTTGCCACTATTAAGCTGCTCAAATTTTAGCAATTTCTCCCGCACCAAGTGGCTTTAGAGCAGCAAGATGCCCCATGGGACTGTTGAAGGCCAAGTTGGATGGGGCTCGGAGCGTCTGGGTCTAGTAGAAGGTATCCCTGCCCGTGGCAGGGGGGTTGGAACTGCAGGAGCTTTAAGGTGCCTTCCAGACCAAACCCATCTGTGATTCTATGATACGATTCTATGAAGATCATCCATTTCTTAATCCAGCTCGCTTTCTCCTGCAAGGTTTTCTCCGGGATTTGAAGGATTTCAACTGTCTTTATTTCTCCTTGAGTGTGTTGCATTTTTCTTGTATGCTTCGACTCCCCATGCTTTGCCAAGCTGCCTTCTTGGAGTGACTGTCTCGAGGTGGAAGATGCTGAGGCTGGCATCTTGTTTGGGAAATCTATTGTCATGGCTTTGAGCAGGACATGAGCTTACAGCTGGCCTGGATTGTGTCACGATTTCTGCTGTTTTGTAGGCTGCATTCTTGGAAGAGAAAGTTTTATTCTTAACATTCAGTTTTTGGAGACCTCTACTTTGTATTCTTGCCAGCATTTTAGCTTAACACTGGTTTTTAGGTTAATACTGGTTTTATGAAAAGTTTCAGCAACAAGAGGAAAAATGGGTTATTAAGAGAGACTAGTTACTCCTTTAACTATTTTAGTATTAATTTTAAATACTAAACTTCATTATCTGTCTCCCAATACAGCTATCTAAATCTGTGTTCATATGAATAAACAGACAGCTATTTCCTTTTGATTTAGGACCACTAGCTTTCATCTGTTTTTATTCTATGCTGTATCACAACATGTCTGGTTATGGATGTCTTGCAAATCATCATGGAATCATTTAGCTTGGAAAAGACTCTTAAGATCGAGTCCAACGTTCATGTCATAGAATCATGGAATCACAGGATGGTTTGAGTTGGAAGAGACCTTAATGCTCATCCAGTTCCAACCCCCTGCCATGGGCAGGGACACCTTCCACTAGACCTGGTTGCTCCAAGCCCCATCGAACCTGGCCTTGAACACTGCTAGGGATGGGGCAGCCACAGCTTCTCTGAGCAAACTGTGCCAGGGCCTCACCACCCTCACAGGGAAGAACTTCCTGAGATCTCATCTAAATCTCCCCTCTGTCAGTTTAACATCATTATTCTATCCTTAAGAACCTTGTCAAAAGCCCCTCGCCAGCTTTTTTGTTGGCCCCTTTAGGCGCTAGAAGATGCTGTGAGGTCTCTTCAGACCTTCTCTTCTCCAGGGTGAACAAGCCCAGCTCTCTCAGCCTGTCTCCATAGCAGAGGTGCTCCCTTGGAGCATGTCTGTGGCCTCCTCTCGATTAATTTTATCGGGTCCGTATCCTTTTTTATGCTGGGGGCTTTGTTGGGTGCTGGCTGCACTAGATGTAAGTGCTGTTCTTACCCCTGTAGACTCAGAATATGTGACTGTCAAGAGTGACAGTTTCCTGTAAGTCTAAAACTCTGCTTCATGTGATTCTAAAAATGAAATCTCCTTTTGGGCACTAATTCATATCAAAGTGCTGTTCTTGGGGGGCATGTGATCCCCTCTGCATTAGCAGCATTTTGAATTCATGGCTTGGGTAACCCCATTAAATCACATTCATGCCCTCTTGTACTCTTTAAGAGCTTGCTTAAACTCATGGCTCATGTTTCCTCAGTGGAAACAAACTCTTCTTGCTCCTGTAAGAATAATTTATAGCCTCTTAATAAGCTTTATCAACAGGGCGTGAGCCTTTGTAGAGGCAGGAGTATATTAGTGCTGGTGATACATCTTTCTAGCTACTTGCTCGTAGTTTTTCGTTATTCATTATTTAAATAGGGAGATACATGGTTATTGTTGTGCTGTCACCGCTTTGGGTCCCTGCCTGGGTTACACGGGAACTGAAAACTTTGGCTTTTTTTTCCAGAAACTGATACTTGTCGCTTAGCTGATGCTTGAAGTGAAATCTGTGAACCTTTTCTGCAAGAAATCTTTCACTGTGTCACCAGAACAGGGCCGAATTATGGCTCAAAAGATAAGGATTAGCAAAAGTCTGACTGAAAAGTTCCCCTGCGTCTATAAGGTAGATGGGGAAAAGGCTGTGTGTGGGAAAATGTAAAGTCTAAAGCACTGGAATAGTGCTCTGGGACTTGTCTTAGAGGAAATAAGATAAAGACAGGTGGGCTGTTGACATCTTGGTGAAGGCGTATGGGTAACCACTGAAACTTGTACATCTGCTTCTGTAGTTTCCCCCTGGGGGCTGAGAAACTCACTAAAACTCTCCCAGGTATTGAGCAAAGGAAGGAGCAAGTGAGTAGTTGTGTTCTCGTCATTCTTTTTCTGTGGAAGAGAAGCTGCTTTGCTCATGGTCTCTGAGTGAAGAACTTGGGGAAGCAAAGTTAGCTGTTGGCCCAGCATTGACAGGTTTGGTTGGGATCAGCGTAATGTTCCAAATTAATCAGTTGTTGAGTGGCTGGCTGCCGAAGTACTGATTAATAACTTTGTAACCTGTCTTGAAATAAGGTTCTTGCAAGCCCTCAGGTGACAATACTGAGGTAGCAGTTTGCTCAAACAAGGTTTGCTCTGTTAAAACCCCTGCAGAATTTTCAGTGTTGAAATTCTTGCGCTTCGAAACCATGCCAGAGGTGGTTGTTTTGTCTGCTTGACCATCGGGTGATGTTGGCAGGGACATGTGTTACTACAGGATTACTTGTGGGATAGTTGGTACCCCGTGTCCCTGGGTCCATTGCATTTGTAGTGCCAGACTTCTGATGTTAGGTTTCTTGTTTCTGCTTGATGTTTACGCTCTCTTTTTATGTTTTCTTTTGCATGTTTCTTCGGCTGGATTGCAATAGAGAAGAAGAAAATGAGGTGAGTAAAACTGATTCCTTTCTGGATGTAGCTCCGGAGACAAGCATTAGCCCAACCTGGTTAGTCTGACCTAAAGATTTCTTGTGTTGAGAGTAACTGAGGGTCTAAATAAGGCAACCTGATGTTTTTCTGGGGTGTCTCTACTACTCCAGGAAAGAAGTGAAACGCCTTCAGTACCACCTTTGCATTTACACACGGATGCGATAGAGCTTGACAGTGTCCTTGAGTCATTTACTGTAGGTTGATGCTGCTTTCTGCACCGTGAGAAGATGATTATTTAAGGACTTCACCTGTAAAAACCAATTAGTTTTGCTGTGTGTGTCTCAATGAATTTAAGAGGAAAGGAGAAAACTTAAAGGGACTGGCACAATTTACAGTATCCCAGCGCAGCAAAAAGTGCTGCTAATGATTTTTGATGCTGTAGGACAGTAGTTTTACAAGGGCAAATAGTGACAAGGCTAGGAGGGAATGGCTTTAAGCTGACAGAGGGGAGATTTAAATGAGATCTGAGTAAGAAGTTTTTCCTTGTGAGGTGCTGGCACAGGTTGCCCAGAGAAGCTGTGGCTGCCCCATCCCTGGCAGCGCTCAGGACCAGGCTGGATAGGGCTTGGAGCAGCCTGGTCTAGTGTAAAGTGTCCCTGCATCATCCAGCTGAAACTGGGTGCTCTTTAAGGTCTCTTCCAACCCAAACCATTCTAGGATTGTATGATTCTGTGATTCACATCTACTCTGGTTGTGCTGGTGAGCATATTGTGTGTCCTCCTTACATTCCCAGCGGATTGAGAGCTGCAGGATGGCTGCTGCCTCAGTAATGGTGTACCTCTGCTGAATATGCAAAGGAACTTTTATCACCTTTTTCTTTCTGTAAAATACAGCAGTGTTTTGAGGAATGTTGCTTTTCTGTAAAACTTGAAAGGAAGGAAAACTCCTACTAGGGAGCTTTTACCAGTAATTGCTACCTATTAAGTTTCCTAAGTCATGTTTTGTTAAATGTGGAGTTATTTAAGAAGAAAAATCCCTAGAAGGGTGAGCACATGAGGGTGAAACATTTGTTCTGAAATGTATAATCTCTGCTGAATACACTATGGAAAGGGGAGGAGTGGAAGCTTAACAGCTCTTTTTTTTGCCTTCAGGTGCTGTGTTTTGTGTAAAGGTGGATGTATCCAAGCCCCCTTCGTTGCTCATTCGTGCTCTCAGATTTCAGATCTGTTGTGCTTCAAGTTAGAAACATTTTGATCAAAACATTGGCATGTTTCCATAACTGGGAATTTTGCATGCAAAGCAGTTTCACTATAGTTCTTGTCAGAAAACTCTTGAATGCTGATGTGCTGAATTTACTGTATTTTTAAATATGAATTTATTTATTTAAATATATAACTGGTATAATTGGTGAATCCAGTCTGATAAGCATTTGGATTCAGATTTGTGGAGAATTCTTCCATTAGATATCAAGGTGTGGTTGAAGAGAGGAACCTGCTCTCTTACTCTTCCATTGTCCCAAGATGTACACACAGTTTGGGATAAAAAGATCGGGATTTCTGGATGTGTAGGGATAATAATTGACCCAACAAACTTGAAAAATAAATGCTGTTCCTTTGCTCTTCAGGAGGCTGAAACCAATGTACTATGGGAGGGTGATCTCGGTAACATTCAGACATATAGAAGCTCCTACCAAACAGGCTGGACGCTTGATTTTGTCTTTTATTCTTCCATGAATTAGTTTACATACACTTGTGTATTTGTCTCTGGATCACTTCTGGTGTGTGGCTTCTTTTGAAAACAGGGATAATATTTTCAGCACAACTTTCTGGAGATGGATGTGAGGCAGTTGTGGAGAGAGGAGTGTGTTTCAGAGCCAGGCAAGTGTGTGGCCATACAGCTTGTTTTCAGGGTCACCTTTCTTCGGTCCTGTTTTAGCCATGACCTCATTTAAAAGCAGCCATGAAAATGCACCCGTATAAATAACACCCATTTAAAAAGAGTACTTTATATTTTTTGCACCCATTTTTTCTAGGATGCACTTAATATCTGCTGCTGAAGAACAGATGCATGTGCAGTGCTGGGTTGGATAGCCTAAAGTTTAGTCATATGGAGGCCATGGTGTGGTTTTCACAATTAAAATAAACCCCCATGTGTTTCCTCAAATACGAGGACATTTTTGTGTATATGATGTCCAGGGGTGCAAATAGAATGGGTCGGGGTTTCCATTCTACAAGCATCTTGTTTAATGATTTACTATGGTGCCTCTGGCCTGAGCAACTATGCATTGTTTTGCAAAAGTTAAAGGATAACAAAATCTGTAATAATTCACAGTGGCTTGGAGGAAAACTGCTGCTGCAGCCAAAGATGTGTTCAAGCAACAGTTACGGGAGTAAAACCCAGCTCTGTACAGATTTTTACGTGGCTACAACTGTTTCCATTAGACTTAATGCTTCTCACACAAGATTTAATTGTGCTAATGCAATTTGGATTCAAGGGGATAACGTTTATTGGCAAGAACACCCTTTCACCTTGGTGCCGTGATACTCATCTTTAGGCGATGCACTCCTGTGACACAGCTTTTGCACAGACAAACCTTTAAGGGTAGACATATGATGTTTTATGCTCTGAAAATTACTAATCTCAGACTTGGATAGGGTAAGAGGTTCCCATGTTGAAGGAGCTTTGTTGCTTTACACTTGCTCCATTTCCAAAGCCAGGATTCAGTTGCAAGTGCTGTCACAGCAGCATTTCTGGTAGAGATCCTGAGGTCTTAATCACAGAACGATTTGGGTTGGAAGGGACCTTAAAGCTCATCCAGTCTCACCCCCCTGCTATCGGCAGGAACACCTTCCACTAGACTAGGTTGCTTAAAGCACACTCTCCCAGATCATGGCAAGCTTCCCTTCAATCAACATCCTGAAGTCCTTCTCCTCAGGGCTGCTCTCAGTCCAGCCTCCCCCAGCCTGTATTTATTTGTGTATAATATCCTAGAGAAGATGACTTTTGGCTCATTAGCTTAAAAAACAAACAGACTTTCTGTAGCGTGGTCCTCACCGCAGTGTGCTGAGTGAGATCCTGGGCAGAAGACAGTTTGTGGTGAGATGCATGAACAGTGTGTTATAGTCAGTTGGCCTTGAGGTGACAAGAGTCATCGTGCACAACTGGGTCCTGATGGGAATCCTTGAAGGTTGTTCTATTAATAGTGTACCTCAGCTCGGAAACTTATTAGGAATTACTGAGGACTGAGATAATGCTGTCAGTGGAAGGTGGGAAAGGACAGAGCTTAAAATTTTTGCTGTAATTCTTGATAGTCTGATTTATGCTGAAATTAAATGCATCCAGGTGCAGCCTCCTGGGATGTGAAAGCAAACGCACTTAGGTCTTAAAAATGCAGGTTATTTTATAGCCCAAGACCATAGAAACAGTGTAAATAAAGCGGTACTATCTTGTCATTTAACTTTATATGTTAAACTATCTCTTTTTTTTAAAGAAATAAGAATTATATCTAAAAAGGACTTTTCATTTGGTTCTTAGTAAGTCAGTTAAGCCTCAGACTAAGCTCCAAAGGGCGTTTTGCTCCAAACTGGAATTGACTGGGTAGTTGATCTTGTTCAAGAGAGAGTGAGGCACAGAAGTCATCATGTCTGTGCTGTCCCAGACTCCAGCCCAGGGTATCAATTTTTATCTTATTGTCATGAAAAATTCACCAGATAAAAGAAAGCTGTAGAACTGTTAAAACCCCCAGAACGGTTCTTCTGACTGCATCTTCTTTATCTTTTGCAGGGCAAGCCTGAAACCGTGCAGAAAGCTGGCTTTATCAAAGGCCCCGCGTTTAAAGGCGTCGCTTCAAGTCGCTTTTTGCCTAAAGGCACCAAAACAAAGGTTAACCTTGAGGAGCAAGGAAGACAAAAGGTGTCTTTCAGCTTTAGCTTAACCAAGAAAACCTTACCGAATAGATTTCTGACTGGTCTCGGAAACGAGAAACAAAATGAAACTCAGAACTCCCCAGCAGTACCCCTTCAGACTGACTTTAACCCCAAAACTAAAATGGACATGAGGGATGCCGCTGGTTCAGCTGAGGAGTCATCACCTCCAAAACCGAAGGTAGAATTAGGGAAGATCCATTTTAAAAAACACTTACTTAATGTCACAGCAAAACCGCCAGCAGCTACAGTGACAACGCTACCCCCACCGCCGCCGGCTGTGGCACCAGTAACAGAACTGGTGGCATTGGCTGCGGACTTTTCCTCAACACCCCCGCCTCCCCCTCCTGCTCCTCCTCCTCCTCCTCCTCCTCCACCACCAGCAGTGTTTCCAGCAGCATCAATGTCTGTTCCTGCAGCAGCAGTCTTGCCACAGCTGCCGGTAACGCTGGTGTCAACACTGTTGCTGACGCCGCCTGTGGAAGCTGAAGTTCCTGCTTCGAAGGAGCTGTGCCATGTGGTGCCTAAGGAGGGTCTGGAGCTGAATATCAAGCAGGATGTGGTATCGCGTGGTTTGGAAGAATGTGTAGTTCAAAACATGCCTGAGCAGACGGAAATAACTCCACAGAAGGAAGATTCCCATATTGGGAAAGAGGATGAGGTTTCTGATGGCTCGAAAGGTGCTGCCCTCTGCTCCCGGAGGCAGGGGTCAAAGAGGAAGTTCTCCCAGTCTGATGGAACTGTACAGGGCTCCGAGTCCGATGAAGACTCAGTGAGAACTTCCTCCAGCCAACGGTCACATGAGCTGAAAATATCCAGTACAGAAAAGGAGAGAGATCCCAGGCGAAGTTCCACATCCTTCAGAAGCGATGATGTGGGGAAGTCCTCCTCACGCTCCAAGTCAGACAGGGATGAGAAGTACTCGAGCTATTCAAAATCGGACAGAGATTCACGGTATGTGTCCTCCCGCTCTCGATCAGACAGAGAGAGAAGGCGAAGCCGATCTCATTCCCGTTCCCGATCTGATCGAGGTTCCCGAACCAGCTCTTCCTACTCAAGGTCAGAGCGCTCACATTACTATGAATCAGACCGCAGATACTATCGGAGCTCTCCATACCGGGAAAGGTCGAGATATTCCCGTTCATATGCGGACAGCAGGGCACGAGAGAGTTCGGACTCGGAGGATGAGTACAGGAGGACACATTCCAGATCAAGTGACTCGAGGCGTACATCATCCTACTCCTCCTCCTCCTACAGAGACTCGAGGTCTTCTTATTCTAAGTTGGATAGGGACAGCAAAGTAGAGTCATCTTACGCTGACATGGAGAGGAGAGGAAGGTCTTCTTTGAAAACAGATAGGGATTCAAAAAGGACTTCAGAAAGTGAAGTAACCAAAAGGTGCTCTCCCCTTGATGAGCTAGGCTATCGAAAGGGGACATCCCATTCTAAGCCTGACAGTAATGTGAATTCCTCCCGTTATAAGTCCACCCCTTCAAAGACCCCTGCACCAAAGCCTGATAAATTTAAGAGTTCTTTCTGTTGTACAGAATCGATTGAAGAAATAAAACAGCAGTCTAATTCTCTAGATTTAGAGACTTCTTGTCTAAAAAGCAATGAGATCAGGGTGTCCATTGCGAAAAAAATTGAAAGGGAAAAGACACTTTCTCCATTAAACCAGTTTAATGATTCACCTGCTTTTAAAAAGGCAGATGAATCGAAAGTGAGTTTTGCTAACTCAAAGTCTGAGGAACTTATAGGAAATGAATGCCATGGCAGTGTTAAGGAGCAAGAAACTCTATTAAAGATAAAGCACGATCAGTTAAGAACGTGTTTCCCCATGGAGCTGAGTGTAAATGGGTCCCCAGAGGGGAAGGCTGAAGGTTTGGCAACTTCCAGTGCTTCCAAAACAGAGCCTGTTGTCCCATCTTCTGATGATAGTCTGTGTCGGTCAGAAGTATCGCCTATTGTGAAGGCAAGTCCGTCATATCCTTTGCCATCTAATGGGTTTGAGAACACATATGCATCTCAAGAGCAAGAGTTGGATGATTCTCAGGTCCAGTCCAGTGAGTGCAACAGTCTGTTTAGGGAAGCAGAGGCTCCAGTCCCGCCGCAGCAAGTGGAAGACACCCCTTCGCCAGTTGTGAATGTAGATCATCCTGAAACTGTACTTGAGAAGCTGGGTGATCAGGCGACTCTGTGTGATAAAACCAAAGAACCAGTTTTTTGCTACATTTCAGACGATGCTGCCCCTGCTTTGTATCATTCGGAAGTTGAAATTGAAGCAGAACCAGCAGATTTAAAAGTTACATCCGAGTCTTTTCCAGACATGCAGGTAGAGCCACAGACTGTTACATGCGAGTATGAGAGCACGGAGGATCACCTCTCAAAGTCTGCCTGTGATGATGAGCATAGTCATCCTTCCCATAAAATTAGCCTGGCAGTGGAGAGTTCAAACGGGGATTTCTTCCAGGATGGCTGTTCCCTGAGGCTCAGGTCAGATCACCCAATCCCGGAGGAAGGCATCTCTTCCAAATGGGATGTGCCACCGCTGGATGAACATCAGGAGCTGCTCCAGCATTCGGAAACCGAAGATGTGCTTGAATCCGAGACTCAGCACGTTGATCCTGGTTTGGCAACAGGCAAGCCATCATTCAAAGATGAGCATTCCTACTATTCGGAAGTGCCGCTGGAGCACCGCAGCAGAGAGGTCATGGAAGAAAGTGCTGTTTCCACTGAGGGTGTTGGGTTTGATGATTTAAGAGTTCAGTGTCCTGTTGTATTGGGTGAGAAGGATGAGGGAAATGAGCCTTTAGCAGCTTCGGCTTTTCCAGATGCCTTTTTTCCCTCTGGTGATGTTGTTGTCACCACAGAAGAAACAGAGACAGTAAGTCAAGCCCCAACATGTGACAGCAGTGGCAACGCTGCTGAATTTGTTCCTGATGGCCATGATGATTACTCTGATATGGGGGATAGTGACACTGAGGGGGGCAGTGAAGACAGTGACACGGAGGACTCAGATTCTGATGATGGAACACCACGGAAACGGCTGCAGTCTGTTGTGGTTGTACCAAAGAACTCAACCATTGCTATGGAGGAGAGCAGTCCTGGCTCCTCGAGTTGTAGCCAGGGCAACCGGCGCTATTGTGACCACTGGGATGATGAGCGACCAGAGCCTAGTAGACCCTACTACGAAGAGAGATTGGAGACTATGGCAAGTAAAGGTGGTCCACAAGTAGAGAGTAGATATTCTCCTAGAGCGATGGAGAAGAGTCCAGCAACTTCTACCGAGCTCAGCAGAAAGGAGACGGAAGAGTCACGAATGGATCCGTGCCAGCCTCAGAGTGACGGCGTTGACAGTACGAGTCAGGCAGACCTAATGACAGACTCCCATGGCAAACCCAACCCAGATGAGAGAATAATGTTAAAGGAGCTGATGTCCGTTGGTAGGCCGATTGGCCAACAGAATGAACAACCATTTTGCCAGGCAGAGAGTTTTGAGAGCACTGATAAGCACCAGATGAGCTCTTCCAAGCCAGACAGTAGGCAAGGGAAGGGCGGGCTTAACCAGACTGGTGTTGGAGACTTCACTGGGCTGGATGGTTTTCAAACAACAGAGGAGCTGGGTGGCTTGGGCTGGGACTTTTCCCAGCCAGAGAAGCCCAGTAGCACCTACCAGCAGCCAGATAGCAGCTTTGGGGTCTACTCGGGCTACGTTTACCAGCCGGGTTCAGGGGCATATGGTGGCTCTCAGAGTTACTGGCAGGGCAATGGTTACTGGGACATGAGGTCTGCTAGCAGACCTTCTGCAGTTAATTGTGAACGAATTCAAGGGCAAGTACCTGATTCTTTAACAGAGGATCACGAGGAGTACGAAGAGGATGACCGTTGGGATGATGACTGCAAGCCTCGTTTCCCCAGCCCCTCAAGGAAAAGCCAGATGCCTGGACAGCAAGAAGAAGGCTCAGTGCAGGCACATGAGATCAGCAGCAATTCGAACAAGGAGCCAGTGCCTGGTGGGGAGAAGAAGGAGGAAATGAAAGGTTTGGAAAAAAATGATGTGAAAGAACGAGGTCCACCAAAAAAAAGGCGCCCAGAGTTGGAGAGTGACTCCGAGAGTGATGTGGACTCGAGGGAGAAGAAGAAGGCAAAACTGGAGGGGGAGCAAGTGGAGTTGGCACCACAGGATGCCTCCATGGTCGGTCGGTTGTGTATCATGGATGACTTCAGAGACCCCCAGCGCTGGAAGGAGTTTGCCAAGCAAGGAAAGATGCCCTGTTACTTTGACCTTATTGAGGAGAACGTGTATTTGACTGAAAGGTAACGAGTTTTTTTTTACCTTTTTTCCTCTTGCCTGTAGCAGTTTCAGATTTTAACTTATATTTGGTTGTGTGAGAGTTTGGTGTTTTTTTCATGGGCAGTATTTGGAGGGAGAGGGAGGCATGCCGTGTTCCCAGCATGAGCCAAAGCTCATAGAGGGGATGAGGCTAGGCAAGTGTTTAATCCACCCTGGGTCTCTTTTCCTAAATAGAAAACCCCAGTTGGGCCCAGGCAGGCCCTGGTGATGCAGAGAGGCAAAAGATGTGAGGATGTGGGGGAAGGACGATTTATTTATACCCTCGGTCGTTTTGCAGCATCCCCTTTCTCTAGTGTTGATTTGAGTATCAGGCAGGACTTCCACACATGGGATTACTGGCATCTGCACCAAGTAAACATATTACTTTGTACCCATGGTAGTTTGTAAGAGTAATTAAGTTATTTTCCAAGCTTTTAGCTTTATTGTCCACTGTTCAGCACTAACTTGGTGCAGCTGTGTTGGAGCCCAGAGCAGTGTATAGCAGCATCATGTCTGGGCTTCCCAGATCTTGTCTGTTTAGTGTCTCCAGATGCCAGCTCTGAAGACACAGGGAAATCTGGGTGTGGGAAAGGTTTTGGACAAACTGAGCATATTTTCAAAGGCCTTGGTTATTTGCATGTAATTATTTGTCATTTCAGATGAGTGATTTTAGATCTAAGAGGCTGTAATTTGAAATACCTGAGAGTAGCTGTTAGCTGCAGGTTATCCTTTTCCCTTTTTGCATGGGAATGTTGAATGGGATATGATCCCTGGAAAATAAAATAATCTGTTTCCTAGCTTTAGGGATGATTAGTAGGTGTATTGCTTTTCAGCTTAACTACCTTCATCCTTGCCAAAACCGTACTTGCTTTGGCTTTAACGTGTATAGATGGGAGCTCCTTATGAGCATGTAATTCTTACTCCTGGCACAGACTACAACAAGGCCTCCTGATGATTTATGCCTATTTAATTTGCTATTTCATTTAACCTCATGGTCTTTTATCATCTCATGATTCCTTAGGGGTGGTTGAGTAGCAGTGTTTCTGGACCATCAGACACCAAGTGCTCACCAGCAGCGAGGACACCCTAACGCAGCACGAGCACAAGGCGACGCTTGAATTTATACCTCTCTTGATCTTTGTGTGTTGTAGTCTTAACACTCAGGGTTTTGCCACATATTTTGTTCCTTGAAATGGTTGAGTTTGGTGTTTTTTTTATAAATGCTTTTTAAAATACGTTTTTGATTCAGAGTCTGCATACCAAATGTCTCTATGCCCCTAAAACCTGCTCTTTATTTCAAGCCACTTTTATTTTTCCTTATGCTTTTTTTTTGTCTTATTGGGATCCACGCTCTGAAACATTTCCCTATCATCACATGGCAACTAAAATATCAATAAGTACATGCCTTTGGTGCCTACCTTTTTTCTGTAACTACCGTTTTCTTTCCTTTTTCATCATCTTATTTGACAGTAAAGCAGAGCTAACCCCTCCAAACTGCTTTATTAGAATAATGCTGTTGTAAAATGTGATGTGAGCTCAGTTTATATGTTAATATTTTAGAATATAGTTTTTCTCCTGACCTTTGGATCAGTGGAACCAAGTGGTCTATTACAGAATAGCTGAGATTGGAGGGATCTCTGGAGATTGTCTATATAGTATTATATATCATTACAGAATATAGCATTTCATGGGAGGCTAATCAAAGTTTACCCTTTTAGTTTAAATCTTAGAACTTGGGTTATATGATGAAAATCCTCTCACCACATAAAGTCTAGAAGAATCAGGTCTGAATTTTCTGGAAATTGGTTTCTTGTGTGACAAAATGAAGTGGTTTTAGTTCTTTCTTTGGGTGTAGGTGCATATGCACATCCGCACTGAAAATAGATTGGATTGTGGACATTGAGCAGAAGTAAAAAAGTTAAATCTTTTATGGTCAGAGGGTCGTCACCTCATCACCTCCTGCTCATAACAAATCAAGTGTCCTTAGTATCTTCCTGTGGTTCTCCAAAGGTAATCAATCCATATGTCCAGTTTCTAGAGAATAAATTGATTTCCTCTTACAGCAGCTGATGAAGATTGAGAAGTAATTTTTCCTCCCAGATGCTGTCTAACCTGTATTTCAATGACTTGTCTTCCATAGGAAGAAGAACAAATCTCACCGGGATATTAAACGAATGCTGTGTGAATGCCCTCCTCTCTCCAAAGAAGAGCGAGCTCAGGGGGAGGTCGCTTGTGGAGAAGACTGTCTCAATCGCCTACTCATGATAGAGTGGTAAGCAGCATTCCAGGAGTTGCCAGAGTTGGGCCGTGTTGTCTGTCAGATGACTTGGGAGTCTCTAAAATCATCAGGAATTCACTGGGCAGTGGCAGTGCACTGGCTGTGTGCTGTCATTTTCACAGGCTGGTGTGGAGTCATCTTCACAGCCTACGCATCAGTATTTAAATCTGTTTTCAGGTGATCTGCAGGAGGCTAGGCCATAGCAACTTCCTGTTAAAAACTGCTACAAATGCTGTGAGTCTTCTGTTTCTCAGCCTTAGCTATGAGCATGGTTGGAGGGAGTCAGGAATGCAAATGTAGCTCTCTTCCTGAGATGTAGGGCCCCCAAGCGGAAGAAGGATGTGGAGCTGCTGGAGCAAGTCCAGAGGAGGCCACAAAGATGCTCTGAGGGCTGGAGCACCTCTGCTATGGAGACAGGCTGAGAGAGCTGGGCTTGTTTAGCTTGGAGAAGGCTTCAGGGACACCTTAAAGCAGCTTCTAGTGCATAAAAAGAACTACAAGAAAGCTGGAGAGGGGTTTTTGACAAGGGCAGGTCTGGACAGGACAAGGGGGAATGGCTTTAAACTGACAGAGGGGAGATTGAGATGAGATCTGAGGAAGAAGTTCTTCCTTGTGAGGGTGGTGAATCCCTGGCACGGGTTGCCCCAAGAAGTTGTGGCTGCCTGGGCAGCCTGGAGCAACCTGGTCTAGTGGAAGGTGTCCCTGCCCATGGCAGGGGTTAGAACTGGATGAGCTTTAAGGTCCCTTTTAGTCCAAACCATTTCAGAATACAGTGATTCATTTTTTCCTCTCATTTCTCCTTTTGCATCTCTCATTTTTCCACAGCCTCACCAGGTTACAGCTGGTGTTTCCTTTTCTCTTCTGTGAGAGGCTAGGAGGAGAAAGAGCTGCTGCTTTGTATGAGAGGGAGGCAGGGGACAGGGTGCTTAGTGGCATTCACCCACCTGGCAGAAGGGTTGTCACAGCTGGGGTGGAAGGAGAGGAATTATCTGGCATTATCTATTTGTTTTTTATTTCCTTGCCCAGGCAGTAGACATAGGAGAAGGGAATATCCTGGGGAAAGAACCCATAAAATGTGGAGAGGAGGCCAGTTCATCCCATTTTGGTTATAAGACATAGAAGTACAGCTACATTAGCATTCCAACTGTTTTTATCCTCCTTCCAGAAATAAATTGTATGCATTTGCATGTTGATAGTCAGATGGTTATGCTTTTTATAGTGAAACCCATTTGAAGATTTTACACTGAATTTATTGTGGTTACTTGGTATCTGTTTCCCATGTGAGCCATTCCTGTTATCGTTGTGCTGCTAGGAATTGATTTGTTCCATTTCTTTCTCTTAGTTCTTCCAGGTGCCCAAACGGTGACTACTGCTCCAACAGGCGCTTCCAGAAGAAACAGCATGCAGACGTTGAAGTGATCCTCACTGAGAAGAAAGGCTGGGGGCTGAGAGCTGCCAAAGATCTGCCATCGTAAGCGTTTGCTCTTTGAATGACGTCCTTGTGCTATTTTACTCCCTTGTGAAGGGAAAATAAGTTCCTTGCCTTTTCTTAGTTTCATTGACAGCTCTGCAAGGCTCTTACAGCTTTATATACTGTTCTTGTGCTCTGCCATGTGTACCTCTTGGTTATTGGCATCTGCATGTCCACTAATTGGGCATTAGATCTCCCACACCCGTTTTGCTCGTCTTGTTAGGATTTTGACAGTCTTGCTGGGTCTTCATAGACTCACAGAATGGTTTGTGTCTCTTCTTCTGCTCTTCCCACCTCGGCAAGAATTACCCTCTTGTCAAGTCCTCCTTCTCCTCCCTTTCAGACTACAGGAAGATCTTGTGGAGATCTTTCCTCCCTCATTAGCCTGTTTGTTAGTTAATGGCTGTACTTGTAAGTGCATCAGCCATGCTTATGGATTCGATTCTGTGTTTGACTCATCTCTGTTTCACTCAAGCAAGACGATATTTGCCTGGGTCAGTGCATTTACAGACACTGTAAGGCACAAGGAAGCTGGTGGGACTTGAACGCAAGGGCTGTGTCGTGCTTCATGCCGTTGGTCCCCTCCTAGGTTGGCAGCAGGATGGACATTGATGCTTTTTTAATTATGGTGCTGTTTGGAGCTTGCACTCAAAAAGTGAGTGTGGCTGGGAAGAAGAGTAGTGCTGGGTACATTTTATTATACAGGTGTGTGTGCAAGGTATAGCTCTGAGGTGGGAATGCCTTCTCACTAGGCAGAGTAACTCAAGGAGTTTCCTTCTGTGTTGCCTTCTGTGTTGAGAAAACCTGGTGTTTTCTCATACAGTAGTAAAAAGAGCTTTAGGTGAGGCCCTGAGAGGAGTGAGAGAAGCAAAGGCATTCATAGAGCTGTTGGAACCTGAAGCACAAGGTGCATCTGGAGGAGCAGGATGAGCAGGAGACAAAGATGGGGTTTGCTGGGAGAGAGGAGCAAAGTGAGAGGTGTCTGAAGGTGAGAGTGGCTGCAGTGAACTGCCACACTCCTGCAGCTAACAAGATGCAGGTGGCTTTTTCTCCCCCAGGTTCAGACCTCACCACTTGGGTGTGCAGGTTGTGTGGGTGTGGATGTCCTCCCAGATCCACGCCAGGTGAGCAGAAGTTGGTTGTGCTGTTCCGCAGATGAGCAGCATACTTTGTAGATGAGCTCACTGGAGTGTCCTGCCATGGCAGATGCAGTGCTGTGCATCTGAGTTGCACCAGGCTCTCATTTCCCTCTCAAAAGGTTGTGGGATGGGCATGGTGAGTCTGTTCAGCCTCAAGCCACCAGAGACCAAGCTTAGAGACTGAGACAGTCTGCCTAGAACTTAATTGTGCAAAGATTTTCTGTAGCTCTGGATATTATAGTGAGTTTCTGTGGAAACTCTTGAATTAATTTTTTTCTTGGCTTCTGTTGAAGACAAAGAGTTCTGAGGAATCCAGCAATGCTTGAGACACTTGAGAAAGCTCTAGGTCTTACAGCAGAGTTATTTTACTGCTATATTGACTATATGAGTCTAATTCAGAGGAATACTTGGAAGAGTTTTGATTGCTTTGAAGGCATATGCCAGCTTATCTAAAATGCAGTGAGAACAATTCTGCATTCTCAACCTGATATGTTTAACTGAGAGTGCCTTCATACTATGTTTATGTAGAAGATTACAGTGTTGAGCGACTGTCAAAATCAGTGAGTACTCCCCATCACTGTCCTGTTGCACAGCAACTGTGTCTAAGAAGAGGGTGAGGTTTGTAGCATTTTCTGGCTCTTCCTTTTCCAGATTTGCCACATAATCTGGGAAGTCCTTGGTGCTGCTGGATGTAACCTTTGCAAGATGAGGGTCCCATTGTTCATGGAGTAGTGCATGCACAGAGAAGTATTAGTGATGGGGACAGCTGGCCTGTGTGGAAATACCAGATCTAGTCTTATTTAAAGGTTTAGGAATTTCTTCTGAAAACGAGGTTGTATTAAAGATGCAACTGATAGTGAGCATCTTACCATAGCAAGCGCTGTGTCTGCTATATGGGCTAGGATCAGGAACATTGAGAAAGATGGGAAGGAGATAACTGTGTGAAGACCATCTTGGGTAAGGGGGTAAATATGTCATAGAATCCTAGAATGGTTTGGGCTGGAAGGCACCTTAAAGGCTATCCATTTCTGACCCCCTGCTACAGGCAGGGACACATTCCACTAGACAAGGTTGATTAAAGCTCCTTCCAACCTGGTCTTGAACACTGCCAGGGATGGGGCAGCCACAGCTTCTCTGGGCAACCTGTACCAGGGCCTCACCACCCTCACAGAAAAGTTCTTCTTCAGATCTCATTTAAATCTCCCTTCTGTTGTCAGCTTAAAGCCATCCCCCCGTGGCCTGTGACTACATGCCCTTGTAAAAATGTGGTCCTTCAGCACCATTTGATGGGCACAGAGATGGGGGAAGGTGGACATCATTTATTCACATGGGCTGGAAGGCCAGCCATGGTACTGCTGGAGGGGTTAATGATGGGAAGGAAATGGGATGAGCTCAAAACACCGAAGATCTGGTCTATGTGGAGCTGGGCCAGGAGCATTTTCTTTGCTGATGCTCTCCCAGGTAAGCACAAGGAAGAAGATGAAGGGTTCAGGGTGATATTTAGCAAGGGAAAACATAGGACAGATATAAAGGAAGATGTATCACATGTGCCTTCATAGGCTGGAGGGTTTAAAGCCCGACTATGCTTCAGAATGCAACCTGTTAGGTTTGTGTCTGAGCATAGAGGTAACTACTTGTTCTTGTCCATCTCTGCTTTTAAATTCACTTTTCCTGTGGTTAAAAAGGATATTTTATTGACCCCTCATTTCACCCTCCAGACCAGCAAGGTGCAGGCAGGTTTTCCATTGCAGTTGTTGAAAGGCACCTGCCTGCACCTTCTTTAATACTCTTTGTCCTCTTCACAGAGCGCACAGGGTCTTGTTCTTCTATCAAATAAACCCTGCTTGAAGGGCAGCTTTATTCTTGTGTCTGGGCTTTTCACTGTGATATTCCTGCCTCTGTGATAGCATAAAAAATAAATGAATCAGAATTGCCTGAGATGAAGGTATGTAACAATTGTAGCTACGCTACCTGAATGACCAGGCTGCAAGTTGTGTTTAGAGAGCCCAGTGGCTGTTTACTTTTCCTTTGTGTTTCTTGCTTGTGGCAAAGCGGAGTGATGCTTGGTTTTTTCCCTTGGGCTTTGCAGCAACACTTTTGTCTTGGAGTACTGTGGAGAAGTGCTGGATCACAAAGAGTTCAAGGCGCGTGTGAAGGAATATGCCCGGAACAAGAACATTCACTATTATTTCATGGCCCTGAAAAATGATGAGGTGAGTGGTGAGCCAAAGAAAACATTGGCTGGCTTTGTGTTGTCAGGCCTTACATTCTTAAGTCTTTTTTTTAACCCTTTGCTCAGTTTCAGACTAGTTTAACAGAAGTCTTGCAGTCTAACTATATCCCAGTCCTTGGAGGGAAGAAATTGTCCTCCCAAGGGAAAGAATGGGGTATGGCCCATCACTTTCACATGGACAAACCTCTGTGGGAGAGAAACTCTGTGTCCCATGATGGGGAGATGCTTCAAGCCAAACTCAGCCTTCTTGGATTCCCATCAAAACAAGTCTAGAAAACACACCAGGAAGCCGAGTTACCTTTCTTCCCTTGCTCACAGAGCTAAATTAAGCTGATACAGCTTTCAGCTGGCGTCCCTATGTGCAGGATTACTGACATTGAAATATTTATATACCGGATGTGCTTAATTATTTATCTCTGCTTCAGCTCCATGGGATTGCAGAGCTGTGACGCAGAGAGCGCAGCCTTGCTTACCTTGGGCAACGGGCCCTCCCTTGCTGAGAACAAAGCATATAGATAGAAATTTAATATCATACTCTGCTTTTCTCTTCTGTCAAGACTTTCTGGGTCTGGGTAGCTTTACAGTAAATGAGCTAAAAATACTAATTTTTTTCCCCCCAAAGTAAGCATTTTTGTAGCTGCCATGGGATTGCTATGTGATCACAAGGGGACACAGAAGAGAGTTTCCAGTTATAAAAAAGAGGACACAATAGTGCAGGAGACAACCTTCTTATTTGAGTCTGATGTGCATGACAAAGATGTTTGGGTTTCTCAGCCCTCATGGTCACTGTACCACATATCAGAGGGTCAGAAACAGATTAAAAATTGAGGATCCCAGCCCAACTGGGGAACTCTCTAATAACATGCTACTAAGAACCGTGTGCCAGGTGCTTAGTGCTCTTCTTTTGGGCGAGCAGTTAATATCACTATAAAACCCATTCTCCAAACCAAATAAAGTCAGTAGCTGGAGCAGGAGAGGGTGGTAACTTCTACGTGAGTTGTCTTTCAACTGCGCGATGCTCATAGCTATACTACTTCATATTTCTGCCGGTGTAGAGAGAGGGAGGCTGTTTCACTGTATTTGTTACTTCTTTTATTTTCAGATAATTGATGCTACCCAGAAAGGAAACTGCTCTCGTTTTATGAACCACAGCTGTGAACCAAACTGTGAGACACAAAAGGTGAGCTGTGGGATCAAAGCTGCTGGCTTCTTCCACTGCCTTGCGACTTAGCAAACTCAGAGTGAAAAGCATTTCTCCTTTATCTCTCTTTTTGCATTTTTGTTCTTTAAATTTATCAGTGATGCTGTTTGAAGGTTTAATCTTGTTAATTCAAAGCAAAGCAGAGTCAAGCCTGGCTTTTGTAATAACTGCTGTCATCTTGTTTTTCCCTTGCCTCAGTGGACTGTGAACGGGCAGCTCAGAGTTGGATTTTTCACCACCAAACTAGTCCCATCGGGCTCAGAGCTGACGTTTGATTACCAGTTCCAGAGATACGGGTATGTTTCATTTCTCTCTACTTAAGCTGCTGGAAGTGGGTTTTGTGAGCATTGATGAAGTCTTGCTCGAAAACAAATCATTACAGAGCCTCGTCTAACAGAGCAGTTGGAAATGAATTGGAATCAAACTGTATAAACAACTACCTGAATAATTTTCTTCCATTTCTAACACAGGAGATTGAGGGAGGAATTTCCTGTTGATTTGTCTTTTCCAATTCACTTTATTGCTTCTTTGTTCCACTTTGCACCATCTCTCCCCGGAGGAAATTTCCCAGATAATTATCTTGACTGTTCTTTCCTCTGTCTAATTATTAATTACCCAAGCTCCAGAGTTTGCAGTGCTCTTAAATAATGCCTCTTCTTCCCCACCCACCCCTGGTTTATGACTTTGCAAATACTTGCAGAGCTGTAAAACCCCAATAGATAGGACATCCTCTCTTCCTGGCTTACTCCAGAAGTGCAGATGTTCAAGCTCAAGCGTGGGCTTTGGCTCCCTTCTCTAAACCTGAGGCAAATATCTTCATATTACAGCTTGTCGAGGAGTATGGTGAAGTATTTCACTCTCTTTATAGTGACGAGCGCAAAACAGCATCTGATAGGCTTAAAACAACCTGTAACTATGCGATTAATTGTAGATCCATTTTATAATCTCTAAGCTTTTATATTGAATATAGTTGTTTAAGGAGCGCTTCTTCCTTTTCCTTCTGGATCCTGTTTCTTTCAACAGTGTGACTCTTTCTGTAAGGAGGAAAATCAGAAACTAAGTTTTTAATTGTATTTTTAAGTTACTTGTGCTAAAGTGCAAGTGCTGTCATGAACTTTTTCTGGTGCAAACTTTCAGGAAGGAAGAGAAACTTAGTCCTTCTGATTGCTCTTGCAGCAAGGCCTTTTTAATTTTTAGGCACATTGGAATATCAGAGAATCATGGTATGGTTTGGGTTGGAAGAGACGTTAAAGCTTCTCCAGTTCCATCCCCCCCCTGCCATGGGCAGTGACACCTTCCACTAGACCAGGTTGCTCGAAGCCAGGTTTGGTATTGTGGCTGTGTTATGGCCTCTCTGATGGAGAATCATTTTGCTATATTGGCCCACTCTGGTACCGTGTGTATTTGAGTTCAGTGAGTCTAGTCTTGTCTCAATGGAGTTTTCCAGCTCTGATCTTGTGGATGTCCTTCCTGAGCTCAGGTTCTGCTTTGTAGAAGATCCTGGAGTTTTCTTCCCTGGTTCTTACTGCTGCAAAGCCATGTTCCTCCAGTGGATTGTGCACTTAAAAAAAAAAAAAACAAACCCCACAAACCCCCTCACCAGAAAAACCCTCCAAAGTAACTATTGGCCCAAGCAACTGTGGTATGTAGTTTAAAATTTATGGTGTGTCAGGTAGAAAATACAGAGGCTTTGTAGAAATATTGCCTGAAGATAGTATAATTTGTCTTTTGCTCTCCATGGCTTTATATGGAAAGCATAGCTACGACCTGAATCTTACTACTTCCACAACTCTTTATTCTGTTCTGAGTATAAATTGCAAGGCTTTTTCCTAATGGATATGTAATCCTGATTACATATTCTTTAGGAAAAATAGTGTATTGGTTTCAGTGTGTGATAAGAAGTTAGCAGACCCAAGAGCCCCAACCTTTTGTTTCTAATTCATGGTTCTTGACCTATAAAGAGCCTAGAAGTGAAACAGACTTTGATTTCCAGTTGAGACAATACGGGGTGACCATAGCTATGTAAGAAGTAAAGACTTAGTTTGAGTTTTCAGTGGCCTCAAAAGCCTTGCCATGCAGAGAAGTTCATGCCACTTTCTTCAGAGAATGCACTGAAGAGCAAGGGAAAATAACTTGCAGTGGATGAGGTTGATGTGTTATTAAACTGCTTTGTTGCTTATGCCCACCAACAGCAAAGAGGCTCAGAAATGTTTTTGTGGCTCAGCCAACTGCCGGGGTTACCTGGGAGGAGAGAACAGGGTCAGCATCCGAGCTGCTGGAGGGAAGATGAAAAAGGAGCGCTCTCGCAAGAAGGACTCGGTGAGTCTGAGTCTCCCTTGTATGCATGTTCTTATTAATTTCTAAGAGCAGCAGCAACCAAGGGCTGACTCCAGGCTTCATCTTCTGTATAAGAGTCTTCAGGTCACCCTACAGTCATCTTCTGTGATTGGTGACTCATGATGGCGTTAAGGTTCTGTCTTTTCCATGGATGTATTTATATAATTTTATTTCACAGGTGCCCTCAGTACTTGTGTTTTCTTGGAGCTTTAGTTAAACCTGTTTCTTTCTCTGGGTTACTTAGCAGCAAGTCTCACCAGAGAGGGACTTTCCCAGGTACAGTGTCTGGTCATCAGTGCTGTGTGCTGCTAAAAAGCATACACAGTTCTACCTGGTTTGAAAAATCTGGTTTGTATTGCATGATTTTTACACATTGGTGAAAGGCAGGCACTACCAACTTCACTTTTCAGGATGTTACCTGAAATTTGACAGCTGAGAGCAGATGTTTGCCATCTCCAGGCTGGGATGTGAAATTTGAATCTCTTAACTGCTGTGGCCTAGAGGCAAGACAGCTTCCAGGAGGAACTTGCATGAACATGTGTCACATTTGTGCTGACTTCAGTTATAGTTGTGTTAGCAGATGGATGTGAATGAAATATGTAACTTAAATCCAGACTGGTTTTCTAGTCTTTTTATAGCTTTTCATGCATGTAATCCTTCCCAAGTGGTTCTATGAGCCAACTCCCCACACTGAAATGCAGGGATGGATTCACATGGTAGACGTAGGAAACTGTGCAGAGAAGTTTGAGCAATGTAATCTAGTGGCGTTTTGCCTGTGTGGGCTCTTTTTGCTTCCTACAAAATATAGTAGTTCTGTCCTTGAAGATACAAAACTCTGTTCCTACAGGTAAGATTTGTTACCTGCTTTTTTGGGAGAAGCTGCCTTTAAAAATGCTAGCTTCGTTTTTATTTACTGTATTAGAGTGTCAGGAAGCCAAAAAGTTATTTATAAGTCCTTTATGAGGTGTCTTAAAATGCTAATTAGTGGCACTGAGCAGTAGGGTAAATTATGAATGATGATATTTCAGTCCGCATGGAGAGGAATGTGCCTCTGGTTGTAAAGATCATAAATATCCATGAGATGTTTAAAGAAGTAAATCTATTGGCAATTAAGGATAATCTCATAGTGTACATCTGTTTCCGTACATGAAAAGATAAACTTGCCACTGGAAGTATTTTGGTGTGTACCCCTGGGATTTCCTCTGCAGCATTAGATGTATACATCTAAATAATGCCATTCCTGTGGGAAAATGGATATTGGAGTCTAGGGATTCGTGCCTTTGGCATATGTGCTAGCCAGGATAACCCCCCATAATAGGCCAGATAAAAGAATCCATGCTGAGTCAAATTAAAGCCAGGCTTCTTTTCCATATGGGCAAATTGCTTGGGAGAGGCTTCTCTTGGCTCTCGAAGATTGTGTCTGCCCTCACGTAGGGTGGCACAAGCCTGGTATGACCTGAGAGTTGTTTTTCTTTGGCCATGGTAGGTGGATGGGGAGCTGGAAGCGCTGCTGGAGAATGGAGAAGGTCTCTCTGATAAGAACCAAGTTCTCAGCTTATCTCGGCTGATGGTTCGTATTGAAACCCTGGAGCAGAAGCTCACCTGCCTCAAACTCATCCAGGTGAGGAAGACTCAGCTGAAGCAGGGGGACCCACATCCTCTTTAAACTATGTCCTTCGAGCTCTTGGTGGACGAAAAGAGGGAGAAAGGTGCCACAGCCCATGTGTGAGACAAGCAGTTACGCTTGAAAGATCATGTGTGATTTCCACTCTTTGTTCATTTTATGTTTGGTGGAACTTGGCCTGGGTGGTGATGCAAAATGCCTATTTCTAGAAGTAAACAAATTCTTTATATGTGAGGGTTTAGAAAGTAAATGAATAGTTTGTTGGCTTAAAATCATAGTTGTCTTCTCTCAAAGATCACCCTGCATTTTAACCTCTGTTTGGGTGCAGATGAGCTGCAGCCTGGTTTCTGTGCCATCCCTTAACATTAAGTTTTACTCCCTAGTCTGAGCTGTCCACCAGATAATGGTTGTAACAGTTCTGCTGTCTGTTACTGCTCCCAGCCCAGTAGTTATGACCACGTAAATGATACTAGATGTGCACTGATCTTGGCTGGTGCCTAGTTCCGGTTTCTGTGATGAGTTTGACAGGTAACGGAAGCCCAATTGAGCAGTTAGCCATGTTAGTCTAGGGAAATCAAAATCGGTTTTGTCTGTAAGTCTCTGGCCATTCCCATGGACTCTCTTACTGTGGCTCATCCAGAATACGCACTCGCAGTCTTGCCTGAAGTCCTTCCTGGAGTGTCATGGCTTATCTCTCCTATGGATTTGGATGACGGAGCTGGGCGATGGAAGAGGAAGCAGCGCTAACAATCTGAAGTTGCAGCTGGAGGTCAGTAATTCCCTTGGGTTTGAAGCTTTCTCTAGCAGCTTTAATAATTATTCAGAAGCATGGTGATTTTACTTTTTTTAATAAATGTATTATATGCCAGGTGTTCATGAAAACAGACTTTGGTGTCCTCAGAACTACAGCCTTAAAACTTGTGCTTTGAGGGAGATCCGTGATATGTATGTAAATAATTTGCTCTTGTGGTTTTTCTTAGATTTCTGAGTTAGCAACATGAGACAAACTTAAATAAAGATCATTGCCATTACTGTTTAATTCCATACTAAACCACACAGGGAATTTGAGGTATTGTCAGTCTGAAGTGGAGCTTGTGTACTTCTGTTTTCTATACACACTTCACTGTTGCATGCAAGAATACATCTGGAAGTTCTTTTAATAAAGACACTTCTGCAAGAAGGTTGCTGTGCAGTTTGGAGAGGCACACACAGGCCCACATCCTGAGCAAGACAGCAGAAGCTGTGTGAGCTGTAGAGCTCAGGGCGCCTGCTCTCCTGCTGACTTCTTTGGTTTTCAGAAGCAGTAACAGTCCTTCCCAACCCAGCTTCCTTAGGCCAGCATGACTTTTGTCTAAGCTGGTACTTTACACTTCTGAATGAGTTTTGTCTTACTCATGCCTTTCTCCTCTTTAGCACTGTGGCTTAAATCCTTGAATGTTCCTAGAGTGGTTTGGGTTGGAAGGGACTTAAAAGATCACCCATTTCCAACCCCCTGCCATGGGCAGGGACACCTTCCACTAGATCAGGTTGCTCCAAGCCCCATCCAGCCTGGCCTTGAACACTGCCAGGGATGGGGCAGCCACAGCTTTTCTGAGCAATCTGTGTCAGGGATTCACCACTCTCACAGGGAGGACCTTCTTCCTCAGATCTCATCTAAGTCTCCCCTCTGTTAGTTTAAAGCCATTCCCCCTTGTCTTGTCCCTATCTGCCCTTGTCAAAAGCCCCTCTCCAGCTTCCTTGTCAGCCGCTTTAGGCACTGGAAGCTTCTCTAAGGTGTCCCCGGAGCCTTTTCTTCTCCAGGCTGAACAAGTGCAGCTTTCTCCAGCCTGCCTCCATAGCAGAGGTGCTTCAGTCCTCAGAGCTGCTTCAGTTCAGGTGATCCCTTAGTAAAATGGGCGCTGTTGGTGTCACAAGAAGAGCTTCCTATGTGTGCTTTTTCGAGTCTTCAGCTCTTGGAGTGGGATGAGGATACCTGAACGTTTTTGGAGCCCTGATCACTATCAGGCCTAGTAAGATAGCTTCTGCACTTCACTCTGTGCTGCTAGTAGTTAGACAGCAGATCTGTTTGCTCTGCAGTGTGTCCTGGGGGAAGGCCACCAGTTCCACCTCCTAGTCTTTTTCTGTCCTTACTAAGACAAAGTTTTGGCTGTAATACCTGGAAAACTTCAGTGCATGAGGTTTGAGGTCTCTGATAGTAAGCTAGAGCTTGTTGACTTACAGAATTTGAGTAGACCTACCCTTACTTCATCTCCATTGCGCTGTGAAGAGCGTGTTGTTGCCGGTGGGCCATGCATGTTGTGTGCAAGGCGTGGATTTGGCAGGTGCTTCCAGTTTTCTCTCCTGCTCATGTGATGTGGTTTTTCAGTACTTCTAACCAAGAAGAAGAACTTGGCAGCCACTTGAGTGAATGTTCCTCTTGCTGCCGTGCGTCGCTCCCGTCTTGCTGTATGGAGAGGTACTGCTCCTGAGTCTGCAGAGAGATATTTTGAGACCAAGTCTACAGGGACTGACTTGCTTCTATAAACTGCTTTTAGAAGGGAGCTGAGCTGTCCGCCTTTGGGACTGCAGTATTTTCTCCTTTGGGGTAGATAGGATCCATCCCACTTTATACATGTTGGAACTGTTTCTCTCAGGGAGTCTCAAGTCTGGATTGTTGTACATGCAGTGCCTATCCTCCTTGCTCCCTGAGATACAGGTGCCATGGAATTGCAGAGCTGCAAGGTGGTTCACCTCCATCTCATCTTTGACCTCTAGCTTTGGATAAGTCCATGGTCAGGTTAAGGTTAGACTCTGTTTTCCCCTGGAATAGACTCAAGCACTTTAACTTCATTGTTAAGGCTGCTAGTGACAGCATTATATTTTGGCACAGTTAAATAATCTAGAATTGCCATCAGTATCAGAGGTACTTGCCTTGTCTTGTGGTTTGGAGGTCCCCAGTTGTCCGTATCTCTTTGTGCTTAGGGTGTAGCTCCATGAGCAGCAGACTGTCTCCTCTCCACTGACACCAGTAACACTCCAGCTTCTGCTGTGGCACATGGCACCGCTGTCAAGTGAGGAAAAAGCTTTCCTCACTTATTTGCAATTAGTTTGTGGGCTTTTTTTGGTCAAACTGTTCTGTGTCCTGATCCATGTTAATGTTTCTGATCAGATTTTGTTTCATACAGTACACCTAAGTGCTGCATTGTTGTATTGATTGTCCTAGGAATGTGTATGGCCACTGTTAAGTGCTTGAGCTCTTTGAAATCGGTTTAATTGCAGCTAATTGCTAAATTGGTTTAATTGCTAAATGCTTCCTCTTTTCCACAAGATAATAGTTTATTTGCTCTCAGCAGCAGTTCACTGCTGCAGTTTAGCCTTGAGAAGGGATCTCGTTATTCCTGACCCGTGACTTGTCACCCTCGTTTTGAGATTTCAGTTACCTTTTTTTTTGAGAAAAAGAAATTGTTCCAACTTGGAGACAGTTTTAAATTCTGGTGGCTCTAACAATGTGGGTTTTTTTCCTTTACAATTAGATTATGAAGACACTAGAGCTCCTGCCTATACCTACCAAGAACATGCTGGAGGAGAGCAAAGTGCTTCCCATTATTCAGCGCTGGGCTCAGACCAAGACTGCTGTCCCACAGCTCAGTGAAGGGGATGGCTACTCAAGTGAGAACACCTCACGGGCTCACACACCGCTCAACACACCAGATCTTTCCACCAAGCAGAGTGGGGAAGGTGACACGGACACTCCAAAGAAGCTGGTATTTCGGAGGCTGAAAATTATAAGTGAAAACAGCATGGACAGTGCCATCTCAGATACTACTAGTGAGCTGGAAGGGAAGGAGGGCAAAGAGGACCTGGACCAGCTGGAGAGTGCCCCGATGGAGGTATCAGAGGAGCATCAGCAGCAGGACATCAAAGCTGTCATTGATGCGCCAGTGGAGAGCACCAAACCTCCAGCTGCAGAGCTGGAGGTTGAGCCTGAAGCAGAGATCAAAGAGAGCAATGGTGCAAAGCTGGAAGAGCCCATTACGATGGAAACACCATCTCAAGATGAAGAGGAAGGTGTATCTGATGTGGAGAGTGAGAGGAGCCAAGAACAGACTGACAAAATTGTGGATGTGAGCGATTTGGCTACCAGGCTGCTTGACAGCTGGAAGGAGCTCAAGGTAAGAGGCACCTATCTGCAGCTGCACCACCTCTGCTCTTGCTAAGGAAAATGCAGAGTTTACGGTTCAGTAAAAATGGGGTTGAGTTGTTGTCCTGTTGGTAAATGTTTGATAACTCAGATTGCCTTTTCTACACAAGAGGGCTTCTCTGAGTGCTTTCTATATATCTCCTTTTGTTGCAAAGTACGCCATACGTGACTTTGAGTAGATTTCCAGGCATCAGTGCATTGCAAGCTGAAAACAGCAGATAGTTCAGTTTGGGCACACCACAAAGACATCTTAATCATGAAGTTACTTTTTAGACTGTTCAGGGAGAGGACGGCTCTAAGAAATTGAGATTCTCTTCCAACCTAAACCATTCTGTGAAATGCCACAAACATTTTTGGTTGAAGTGGCCCGTTATATGTCAATATTGAAACAAATTGATGGACTATCTACTCCTTACTTCATCTATCACAACTTCATCAGTACTTCCTGTCCTGTTAACATCTGCTGTTCATCTGCAAAGTGTAGAGCCTCCAGATCCTAGTCTGTTGGCCATATCATGTTCTCTTTGTAGTAGTTGTTTGGGTTAACCTCATATTGTTTGCAGTTGGTGTTTAGACCAGGTAAATACTCAGATTTGTGGGTGTTATTTGAGCCTTTAAAGACTGCTAGAGTATGCAGATCCTCGGGGTTTCAATCCCATCAAGGTCTTCCTCAAGCAGATAACCTCTTTACGAGAAGGGCTTGGTGACTGCAAGCTGCCATCTCCCCTTCAGAATCAGGTGTGTGGCCCTGCGCAGCATAAGTGGCCAACTTGGCCGCTCAGTCTTCAGCTGACAGCTTTTTTGATGAGCCATAGGGTGATGTTCCGGTAGCTCAGCACTCAACAGTTCAAACATTTCCTGGGATGTCTTTATATCTTTGGAAACCCCTTGCCCATCTACTGCTTTTGTAGGATTATATTCCTTATATTTGAGAGCAGCAGGGGTGGGAACCATGAAGTTGCTTTTACACAAGTGTAAAAACTTAGACTTATTTGTAATCCTCATTTCCTGAGGATCCAACAAAGGAATCAAAGGCATTACTGTGCTTCTGTCATGGTGTGGGCTTGATGGAAAAGGTTGTGGAAGATCTTCTGTCCTTTTCTCAGTCAAGCGTCTCTCCAATTTTAATTACTGGAAGTGGTCTTTAAGCAAATTTACTTTTTATGATGCATCATGTAGCTAAAGAGTTGATTTACCCATTGAATTTGGTAATGAGTAATTATTTAGAAAAGGCTAATGAAAATGGGGGGTGTTACACATACTACGACGCCATGCGCAGGTGGAGACCGCAGCAAGCTTTGTACTATTCAGCAGCCATAGCTACAAACATTAGCACTTACAAAACATATCTAGAGAGTTAAATAAGGCTTCAAAGAAATCTTACCTTCATCTCTGAATTTTTTAGTAAAAACAGACATTTGCTGATTTCTGGCTAGATTTCAATTTGTAGACTCTTAACCATGAGGCCCACACAAATTTTATCTTTACTGAAGTGGCACTGTCAGGTTGAATTTATGTTTAAATTGAAACAGCGTCCTTCTCATCAGTTGCTAGTACCTGGGATTGTTTAACCTGAAAGCTAAGTCAAGTCTCAGTCCTACGCTGCTTTGCAGATAGATTTGCTTTGGACTACCCAGCCCCAGTTTTATGTTGATTCACTTCCAGGATGATGTGCTGTGGTGGTTAGAGCTGAAACAGCACAGAACAAATGTTGAAAACTGGTAATGAAAAGTGTAAAGCTTCACCAAACGTGTGACTCCTCGAAAATTGTGTTCTGAGACCAAACTTGATCTTAGGGTGTCATTTCATCACTGAGGCTTGTGTTTTCTGTTGAGCTTGGAGGAGCTCTCAGCCTTGGAAACCTAGAATTTGTTCAAGCTGTGGAGTCACGACTTGTCAGTGTTGCTATTTAAGGTGTGGATTCACATCTCTGTGTACTTACCAATTAACTTCAGGTCTTTATAAAGGGTACTAACAGCCTGATGCAGCACGCATGTCTGGTCTTAGGGGTGGAGTTATATCTCACAAGCTTTAGCTTTGTAGTAATCCCAGCAAATCCAACCCCAAAAAGCAGAATCATGCCACAGGTCTGTGAAAGCTCACTTCTCTCATGCAAAACATTTTGGGGGAAACTGTGACCTGGGGATTCGTTCTGCCCTAGAGGTTATCATGGCACTAAGAGTTAACTGCTTCTGTCCGATTCTCACCTGTTAAGAAGCCAGGTGCCACCATAGCCCAGCCCAAAGGTGGCCGATGTCTAAAAGAAAAGACTAAGGTGGCAGGGCATTGCTTTAAATGGAATGCTTTTGAGCCCAGTCATCCCAACAGCATGAAAGCCAGGGTTTTTTTCCAGCACATCCAAGCTTTTTAAAAGCTATTTTTAAGTGGTGGAACATCTGCAATAACTGGCTTTGGATGGGGAGGTGGGAGGGTCTGAAACCTCATAACTTAAGCTATGTCCTCTCCAGTCCTGCTGATGACCCCCTTGTAATTTCAACCATTTCCATCTAGCTTCTCAGGGCAGCAAGGAGCTGACCATGTGTCTCCTTTTCTCAACTCCATTTTCAACTCCGTGCTGAAGAAGGGAAAGGACATAGCGTGCATACGGTGAAGAAACGGGAAGATGGTTGGGAAGCTGGATGATGCATGAGCAATATAATAGGTGAAAAGAGGACAGAGGTGGTTAACTCATTGATGCCGACGTTATTTTGGTGCGTCCATTGCCGGCAATGGACGTCGCTTCGGGAAAATCCCAACTCCTGGCATGAAAGGATTAAGTGAGCTATCTTTTTCTATACCTCTATACACAGGACTTGTAAGTCCTCAGCTTACAGGGTTCATACACTCTGAACTCCTTACCCATGAGGAGTGTTGGCTACTGCTACATACCTATCACAGCACACACTCACACTCCCCAGTGGAGTAAGTTTTCAGCCTGGGCTTGTGCACGCTGTTCCTGCCCTCCAAGGAAGCAGTGCATGTCTTGCCCCATGCTGAAAACTCACTCTGAGTGACAAGGGCTGGTTGATGTACACAGGTGGTGGTTCAGTGTGATTCTTCCAGGTGCCTTAGCTCACTCCAGCCAGAGGATTGCGCTCAGGTAAGGCTCTGTGGACTGATCTGTACAGCCAGACCCATAATGGAGGCAACGCATGGTACGGTGGCAAACAGACCTGGTGCTCTACCCTCTTGGCATCACAGGAACAAATGTTAGGGTCAGCAGTACAAAGCATAGTAAGCTTTTCTCAACATCCTTTTGATGGCTTACATTTCAGTAGCTAAGGCTGATGGACAAGAGAGCAAGTTTGGCTTCAGTGTACCATGTGCTTTAATAGCATTGGTGTCGTTGTGTGGTTGTGAGGATCCCCAGGCCTTGCCCTTGTAAGTTGGAGAAGACCTTTTTAATTTCAGAAGAACCTTTCGAAAGAGCAGAGTATTTTGGGTTTAAAAGGTTATGGTTGGACACTTGTAGCCTCACAAGTATTTAGCAATGACTTGAGAGTTCAAGCCTGAGGTGTTATCCCAACTTTGGCCAATGTGGACTTTCTTTTTTGTAATGAAAACTCCCATTCTTTGAGCTTAATTATCAGCTTGAACAGAGATACCAGAGCTTGGGTAACCCAGGCAAACTGAGCCTTTGTCTTCCTATGAAATAAGTCTTTCCAAATCACGTCTGATACATCTTGATAGGACAGCCTTTTGAAGCTGCTCTTGCCTGTCCCTTTTCCTAGACAAGCCGTCCTGTCTCCTGCCCCAACACATGCATCATGTGCTTTAATTAGAAGGCTTATAATTTGTTATAACTTACAGCAAGAAATAGTTTGCGGAAACAATAGGTGTTGGTGAGCAGCCAGGCTGTTGTTTGTGGTGGGTTTTTTTGGCCTTCAAGGAGAGATGTCGTGGCATTAGTCCTTTCTCTTGCTCTCCTCCGTCCTTTGGCATCATGCTGGAGCTTCATGCTCATGCAGAAGTTATGAGGAGCTGCAGAGGGAAGGAGGGAAAGAAGCAAGGAAGAGGAGATCCAGCTCTGGCTGGTGGAGCGTTGGGTATCCTGGTAGAGGACAGATTCGGTTGCGTGGCATTTCTTTAGCAAATCAATGACTTAAGTTCAGAAAACTATAGAGCAGAGTTAGATGAGAAAACATGGTCTGCTGGTTGTCTTGGCTTAGAGCATGTTAAGGCCTGCCAAATGTGTCGAGCTTTACTGGACTGCAGGTGGCTTTCCAGAGTAATCCCCTGGGCCTTAGGAGAAGCATGCCTGCTCCCTGTTAGGGTGGCAGAGGTTTTGAAGCACGGGTATGTGGCCAGATTGGTGTAGAAGAGTGGTCACCCCTTTGCCAGCTGTGCATCTGTTGGCACAAACACAGCCTCCATCCAGTTGCATCGTTGTTTCTCTATGCCCACCGTTGGTGCCCATTGGTCTTCTCCAGTTTAGTCCCATTAAATCTGAAATAATAAGTAGCTAAGGGGCAGACATCTGGAGAGCATTTTCTTAGGCACAGTCTTCCTTTCCTACCACTTTGAGTCTTGAGACTGTTCTGCAGCTCTTTTGCTCCTCCCAAGCCATGGATGGTTTTGTGTCTGCAGCTGGACAGCCTAAATCCTGGGGGATTTTTTTGTTTTTAGTTCCTCTCTTCTTGTTCATAACAGACTTAACGCTGCTTTTCTTTCTGTATTTAATTTTCTGTGCAGCTCATTAAAAGCTGTTCTGCAAGGTAGAGAGCCATTTGGACTCTGTTAGCGGTGGTTGCATTGATTTATCAGTTATGCATGCTCAAAGCCAGCAGCTTCCGTTTCCAAAAATAAAATAGGCTTTTCTTCGGAGTTCCCTCTGGCTTGTGTCTGATTTGACCACCATCTGGTTTTCATGGAGCAATTTTGACATATTCGTCTGTTTGTTCCTGGTTCAAAGACTTCGCTGCCTCCCATCTTCACCAGACTGATGCTAGAGGCTCTGCAGCCCGTTGAGTAGATCTGTAGCTGCACTCCAGCAAGACATTTCTTGCTCTCTGCTTCATAATAGTCTAACATTTTGAGCCCCTTGGACCCTTGTTAGGGGAGTACAGTTTCATGGTGTGGGTCCTGCCATTTTCTCCCTCAGTGCCTCCTGTTGCTGTTGGCACAGCTGCATCTTTCACAGGAAGAAGATGCTTTCTCCTACCTAGGGAGGGCAGGTGCTTTCTTGCTTCTTGAACATTCAGCCATCATTGACCTTGAAGGTTAGACTTAATTATCTCTGTTGAGTTGAAATTGCTATATTTCTTAGCTGCACTTTGAATCTTCTGCAGCCAGAGCAATGCATGACTGGAGCAAACAGTGCTGTGTTTACCAAATCCATTTACACAGAGTGGACCCTGTCCTCATTCCATTCCCACTGACCTTTTTTTTTACTCTTTTCCCATTGCACATCCTCCTATTTAATGGGACAGATCTCTTAGGAATTGAGAAACGTACTCCAGCTTAACTTTTCCTTACTCTTGCTTGCTCCCTTGTCCTTTAGTGGTCCTGGCTGGTTCATCCATCATAGAATCTCAGAATCATAGAATAGTTTGAGTTAGAAATGACCTTAAAAGCTCATCTAGTCCCAACCCCTTGCCAAGGGCAGGGACAACTTCCACTTCACACTGTCCCACCTCTCCAGCCTGTCCAGGCCTCTCTGGGTGACATCCCTTCCTTCCAGCATGTCATCTGCACCACACAGCTCAGTGTTGTCTGCAAACTTGCTGAGGGTGCACTTTCCATGTTATGCTGTGGTGGCTCCTCATCACGCCACCTTTCCTGCTGATGGGACCAGCCCTCTGGCCAGACGTGGGGTGTTTTTTTGAGCATGCTGCTCTATGGTGTGTCTGAGAATGAGCTTTTTTTGGTGATGTGAGGGAGAGAGAAAAATAAACACAGAAAACCTGTTGTTCATGTTGGCTTTTGGGCCTGCAGAAGCTGCCCTCATGGTCTGCTCCTTCCTGTACAAGCCAGTAAGGGGCAAAACCATCCCTGCCACTGGGCAGCAAGTAAATAGCATTGTATTGGCTTTATTATCCCAACTGGGTCTTTGTGCATCTCTCCCCACCTGAAACAGTGAGCTGCTACCTTCTTTGCATTTAGTTAAAAACACACTGGTTTTGGGGTCTTTTGATCCATAGCAAACATGTAAATAAATAAGTAACGATTTTAAAAGGGCATGTTTACAGACTCTCATCACAGCATATGTATCTGCAGCTGCTTCAGGCTGCACGTGTTTGCTGTGTTGTGTTCGTTCGCCATGAAAAAGCAAAAAGAGTGTTTAAAGCACTAAAAATCTTGGCTAGGCTAACTTTTTTTTTATAGCCATCATCAGCACTTCTGAAGTGGTTTTGTGTTGTGAACAAAGACCACAGTGGGGTGTCTTGTACTTTCATTTATTTCACCAAAGGAAAACATAGTTTCTTAGCCCACGGAGTGAATTTTTTCCTAACACATTAAGAGGGCCATTCTCAAGCCTGGGATCTCTTGTTAAATCCCATGCTGGAGGTGGACACATAGCTAATGAGGGATGCAGTCGGATGCAGCTGGGCAGCCCAGCAGAGACACCACTCAATTAATTTAATAAATCATTTCATTTCCAATTGGCTCTAAAAAATCAATGGGGGTTTTATGTACAAGGTAAACAATATATGAGGTTGAGGAGTCAAGCCAAGGTAGAGCTTTGTATGTCTGACTGTAGGGAAGCTTTAAATACGCAGCTAGAAGCAGCCTTCACTCCTCCAGTAACATTTCAATACATCTTTTTCTCCTATCTACCTCATCCATGGCCCCAGTTAAAGGATATTTTAGTGCTTTAGGGAAGGTTTTTCCCGTGAGGTGCAATTGGTGAATGTGGCATCACGTGGAGTGCGTAGAATTAATGGCATTCGGAGGGTCTGGTGATCATGGACTTGGGGAGGTGGCTTTGCTGAGGTTTTGGCTTTGGGATGCTAGAAGATCACAAATACTACAAGTCATGAGTAATAGCCTGTGTTTTAACAGTGCTGGAGGTGGGATATAGTGCAAAAGGGGATCAAAACCAGTCAGGGGCTTGGTGGCCCAGCAAAGGCTGGGTTTGGGGCTCTTAAAGATGCAGAGGTGCATTGGGTGTGCATCATAAGAATAATAGGACTGGAATGGACCTTAGGATCATGCAGTTCCAACCCCCCTGCCATGGACATGGTCACACTAGACTGTGTCATCCAAGACTCTGTCCAACCTGGCCTTGAACACTGCCAGGGATGGAGCATTTGCTTCTTCAGGCAGCCTGTTCCAGTGCCTTACCACCCTTACAGTAAAGTACTTCCTTACATGTAACCTGGACTTCCCCTGTTTAAGTTTTAACCTGTTCCCCCTTGTCCTGTCACTTCAGTCCCTCATGAAGAGTCCCTCCCCAGCATCCCTATAGGCCCCCTTCAGATACTGGAAGGCTGCTATGAG
>JASSUY010026681.1:0-25686 GCA_032466535.1 Forpus xanthops | reverse complement strand
CTGCCCATGGCAGGTGGGTTGGAACTAGATGATCTTAAGGTCCTTTCCAACCCTAACTATTCTATGATTCTATGAAAATGCATGATGTTTATTGCTTTATGAAGTTTAGGAGAAGAAGGATGATATGAAGTGATAATGTCAGTAATACAAGTGTAATAATATACAGCTTTAAATTTTACAAAATAGAACTCTTGCACTTATTGGTAAATTTATGTATTATAAATGAAGTTGAACAGCACAAATTGCATATAGACCTAGAAAGCATATGGCTGTGGAAATTAATCATTGAATAAATAAGCAATATATCATAGTGCTTTGAAAAGCTTTGAAAGAATGCTTTGAAAGGATGGAAATACATGGAAGGAGGAAATGTCATAGGCAAAACATTTTTAAAGTAAAAAGTATGTTCTCTGAATTTGTATCTTCTAGTATGTACTTCATCTCCTACTTCTGAAGGTAAATAAAGCAGCTGTTACCCTATTATTAAAGGGGGGGAGTGTGTTGTTTAATGCTCCATCTACTAATTAGCACTGCATCAGCCTCAGTATGTTTCAGATCTAACTTCTACACAGTTATCTGTGTGACCACATTGGTTCATATCTTCTTTTTGCAATGGTCTCAAAAGAGGAGCTGAGTGAGAGCAATTGAGGAGAACTACATCCATCACAGGTACATAAATTCAGAACTGTGAGTGCAATTGAGTAAGTGGCTTGAGAGGATTTCTCAGACTTTGTACCTTCACCTGATCTCTTATCTAAGGTTTGTACTACTGCTGCCTTCCTGTTCTGGGAAGTCACTTTTCAAAGTATCTTTCTCAAAACATCTCAGAGTCAAAACAGTTCAAAGAATAGTACAAAACATTTTTTTTTTTTTTTTTTTAAAAAGCATATTACACAGCCCCCCTCAGGTTAATGCCATTTATAACAGAGAAATAAGAATAACTTTATTTTGTAGTGGAAGGGCCAGCACAGTAACTACATTAATCCAGGAAGATTGTTCATTAGTTAACAGTGTCTTCTGGAATGTTAGAGCTGTTTTATTCCAGAGATCTTATATGATGAACCTGGGACTTAGCATCAATGACTGTGAAATGAAATTAATATAAATGTATTTAAGGTAGACTTCAAACTCAAGTTATTTTCAAATCAAATATTATTAGAGTTGAGCTTTGTTAGAGGAGACTTTTACTATCAGAGCTGCCTTCTAAACTCTGTATCTTCATGGAATGTCACATGGATGCGTTCTCTTTAGAAATTTTGTCTGAAAGTGCTGGCAAAAACTCAAAAAGTAAATTAGATTTTAAAACCTCTGTCATCCTACTTTAAGTATCTTAGCAGAACTACCTAGCTGTTCAGTGTCTCTTATTGGCTTGCAGACTATGGATGGAAAGATGGTTATTAATTAATTTGTTTTCCTGTTAGTCTGTCTCTACTTCTGCAATTCACTACTCTTTATTTACTTTGTCTGGTTTTGGATTAATCTTTTGTATTTGCTGCCAAAAAGAATCCTAATGTTTATATGTATAGTAGATATTTTCTTATATCCTGAGGGAATTATTTCATTACACATAGAAACATTGAAACATTTAGGTTGGAAAAGACCTTTAAATCATCAACTCCAACTGTTAACCTAGCACTGCCAAGCCCACCACTATGCCATGTCCACATGTGTCATATCTACATGTCTTTTAAATACCTCCAGGGGATGGTGACTCTATCACTTCCCTGAGCACCTCCTTCCAATGCTTGACAACCCTTGCAGTGGAGAAATTTTTCCAAGTATCCAATCTAAACCTCCCCTGGTGCAACTTGAAGACATCTCATTCTACTTGTTACTTGGGAGAAGACACTGACACATTAAAGGTTAAAAATTAGCCTGACTGCTATTTTCTTACCAATTTTGAGGTTTTTTGAAATTGTGCATGTTATGTTATTGTTAAGTTAGTGCAATTATGTGCAGACTTAGACGCAATGATTTCAGTAATAAATGATGCCGTGTGACCCTGAACTGACTTTCTTTCCTAACTCTTCGACCAGTTGCAAGCAATGGTAAGTATAAAGATTAGTTGTCACTGACAGTCTGTCACCACAGAAAATGAATTAATAGGTGGGAACAGAAATTTCTCTTTATGCTCTTTTCAGTCCTTGTCTGACTTGCAAAGATGTTGCACAAGAAAATGCTTGTCTGAACTTGAAACTATTCCCTGGTTTTCTATAGATCCCTGTGTTGAGCTAAAAGCCAGGGGATATGAATTGTCTTCCGTGTCAGACCATTCATTCATTGCATGGCCTTGCAGTATAGCATTGTTTTGTAATTGAGCTTTTATTTGGGTTTTTTGTGATTTGGTTTAGGTCCCCTCCCAGGTAAATTTGTGTATGCTTTAGACTTTGATAGTCCTGTCTCAAGAGAAAACGGTGTAACAGAAATTGACCATGAGTTTCATTGTCTTTTTTTTTTTTTTTTATTCACCTGCAAACTACAGTATTCTATATATGTCAGAAGTAAATTCAGTGGAGTTCTAGGGACTGTAAGTGGTGTTAAATCATTTCAGTGGGCCCCTTAGAGGGAAATGTAATTATTTTTATCATACAGTGTTTCATATGGTGTTTTTGCTTTCCTGGTTTTCCCTAAGAAATTGTCCAAGAAAGTTAAGAATGTCTTTATTGTGGCTGCTGTCATTGACCTAATTCAGGAGGAGAGTGACAGGGAGTAATGGTGATGCTAGTGCATCCTTCTTAACCACCCTGTGTATGACCTTATTCTGGTATTTAGGTCTTCCTTTTCCAGTCACTCCTTAAAAAATCTTTATGACAATGAATTGGACATATTTTTTACATTTTGTATTTTTCACTGCATTTTTATGACAAGGCAAGGGCATAATTTTGGATTGATGTTCTGGAACTAACTGTATACTAGTGTTGGAGAAGAGCTGAGAGTTGTGTGTTTTAGTTGTGGTTTGTTGTTGTTTTTCTTACTGGTGGTGAATGAATGACTTTGTAGGGCTTTGTGACTGCCAACTTAATCCAACTGCCATCCCTGATCTCATCAAGTACTTCAACCTTGGACCTCCTTTGTGTAGCTCTATCTTCTATTTCATTTGGTGAAATGGGCTATTTAGTAGGTCACTGGAGGAGCCAAAGCTCTGTTTTACTGATATGCCGAGTGGAAAGCAGTGAAAAACAGAAGACCTAGAAAGAAACAAAAGCTGCAAATGTTGGCTTTTTCAGCTGTAGTATCTTTTGTGTAGATTGCTTACAGTTTTGCTTTACCAAAGTTATATGTGAAGTGATTCTTCACTTTATTACATATTTTGCTATAAACTCTGATATTGAATATGAAAGACATGCACATGATATGTTTTGTGTAGCACAGTTCATGAATAAGATCTTGTTCTGAAATGTCAGCCATAAAACAAAAGGGAAACCAGGCACATTTTTAATTTTGGAATTTCTAGGGGAGCTTAGGAATGGAAATTAGTACTGGTACTTTATAAAGAACTTTTATTGCTAAGAATTTTAATAACTTCTTTAATATTTATAGTTTTTGAAATAACTTTATACACTGGGGCACATTCTTTATGATCATTTCTTTTATCATTCCTGGTTTGTGACACTTTTTCTAATAAGGAAGATAAATAAGTTCATTCTGAATATTGATTTACTTAAAGGAGTGCTAACTAAGTAGTTAAACACAGCTCTTTTCCATAAATGAAAGTAAAATATTAATTAACCAATTAATACTATGCAGTTTTCCTAGTTGATATATAGATGTGCCTGAGGCTTACATATAGCATAATTTGTATCATTATATATTCCACTGAGAAACATAAATTGAAATGTAAATTTAAAAATACATAAAAATGCTATAGAGTATCTAAAGAGACTGTTATACAATTTTCAAGGCATTATTTTAAAAGGAGAAACCTGGATTCAATGTAATACTATACAAAAGGGTTGAGCAGATAATATGCTTTTGTACTTTAAAAGAAATAGACTGGATTTTCATAAAATCTTCTGAGATAATAATTGCGGGAATGATAAAGTGAAAGGGAATTATTTTGCACAGGTCTAATGAAGGCAGTTGTATTTAACAATCTAACAGATGTCCTGAGGTTTATTACTTGAGGCAGCAAATGTACCTTAACTAAAATCTGTGACTGATATGTGAGTTGTGATGTCATCAACTGCTTGTATCTTGATAGAGACTCACAAAGCTAGTTAAGTCGTAATCTTACTTTTGTCTTACAGATGGAAGGGCTGTTGCATTTCAGCATTACTAACTTTCAGTGTCTTTACTGGAAAACATAAAGTCAATTTGCCCTAAGGATATCCCAATTACAGGCTACATGTTAGTTGAGAAAAGATTGTGGAGACAGTCAAAGATTTTGAGTTTTGACTGCATATGAATCACTAACTTTAGAAACAAAATAAGGGTGGGGTTTTTTTCCATATTGTTGTCTTCATATTTTTGTGTGCTCTTTTGCTTTGGTTTGGTGATCTGGAGCCATGAGATGTCTAAAACCTCTCTATTTTTAGCTTTTTAGTTATGAATTAAACACTGAACTGTCATCCAGAAGAGGAGTTATTGCATTCATAAGTGGGAAATACCTTATAGTCAGTAAATAGTACCAGAAATAAGTATATTAAAGGGATTTTACCTGTCACTAGAGTAAAAGCTATTAACTATCTCATGTGTCAATTTAAAATTATTGGTGCTTGTTTATTTAACTTTCACATTCCATCCAAAATGATTTTGCATTTTTTTTTTTTTAATTTTGGGGAATTCTCCGTTCTTTAGGGAACAGAGATTTTGATGAAAGTCTTAATCACAATTTCCATGCTTTACCTTCAAAATATGCTGCCAGGTACTCAAGCTTGAGACTTACAGAGAGTTAATGATGCCACTGTGAGTGGCAGGGGGGAAAATATTCTCATGTTGGTGTTTCTTCCAGTGATGAGCTGCTTAACCCTTTGACATAGATTGGGACTGTAACCCATGCATCACAGAACAGTCACTGGTAATCTGCCAGCATGCAGGAAAATTTAGAGATTAAGAACACATAAATTATAATGTTATTTTACAGAAGTTATTTATGTATTGGTCAAAGATACATTCAGCTGAAGTTACAAATCAGATACTCGCCTAAATCTGACTTCAGCACACTTGCTAAGTGACTAAGATATCCTTGAACTCTGACATTTATGAGTCAAGTCTTCTGTTAGATTCAGGGCCATACTCGCAACAAAAAGTTAAGCAGTGAAGTGTTTACATAAGTGCTGACAGCAATCAAAGCACCACTGAGCGGCTTTGAGCAAGCTGATCTAATGGAAGGTGTCCCTGTAATGGCAAGATGGTTGGAGCTAGGTAATTTTTAAGGTTCTTTGAGTACACACCAGGCTTGTTTTTCTGCTCTCAAGCTGCAGAGTCGAGTACTCTTTATTTCTCAGGTATATGCAGAACAAATCAGGAACACAGGTATGTGTTTTCAGGTGAAGAGAGAAGCAGCCCTTCTGACAGGGAGGGAATAGCTATGTCTCAGTTCATGTTGCAAGCATAAGCCTTCTGAAGTTAAATTGCCACAGTCACTGTCCTCTGCCCATAAGGGAAACCCCTGTGGTTTAGTAGTGGTGTAAATCATCTACTGGGAGTACAGGGAAGGATAGCAACTTGTATGTTAAACTCAGTGTAGGGATCCTCAAATTCTTAAGCTGTATCTGCTATGAGAAGTGACAGGTGGGCTGAAAGCCTGTACAATTAATACAGTACATTGTTAGACATACTGAAGAGGAGAGAACTGCATGCTGCAGGGACTTTAAAGCCAGGAATCTGTCCTTTTTTGTGTATTTGACTTACCTTAGTTGTTTGTTCTGGGTATCATTACCATAATTCACTAAACCCTGCATGAATTCCACAAATTTGACAGCATATATGAATAGTTTTCATAAGTGATTGTCCAAGCAAAGTATGCTTTGGACATTTAATGGCTCCAGACCACCAAACCAAAGCAAAGGAACACACAACTAAATGGACTTTAGGGTGCTGCAGTCTAACCTCTCCCTGATAGTGTTCAGTTAGTGTGTCATAACTGCTATAGATAGCAGAAAATGAGGGAAAAAACACCACAGGCTAAATAAATTTTTCTAAACCAAGCAGAATGGTGACCCTCATCTGAGGGAGACCCCACAGCCTCTGGCCAGGCCAGGAGGAGCAGTGGGTTTGAGTGGGCCACTCGGGAAACTCTTCACCCCAGAAGGGATGGGATTGGACAAGCCTTCACACACACACACACACACACACACACTGCCCCAGATAATCTGCCTGGCAACTCAGAAGCTTCCAGAAGGGGAGATGAAGCCTGTCAGTCTGTGAGGAGGGTGTGTTAAGGTGGGAACTGCTCCTGAGAGTGGGCTTCTACATGATAAATCTGCAAGGCAAGCACTGCTCATTCGGTGCGAAGGAAACCATATTTAACATTGCGAGCTGCCACAACTCGCTGTGGAGCTGGAGGTTGCAGTGTTTGGTTTCTGAATGTGTTTGCCTTCCTTATTGAAACCAAATATCAGAAACATAGAATGGTTTGGGTTGGAAGGGAGCTTGACTCTCATCTAGTTCCAACACCCTGCCATGGGCAGGGACACTTTCCACTAGACCAGATTGCTCAAAGCTTCATCCAACCTGGCCTTGAGCACTGCCATGGCTGGGACAGCCACAACTTCTTTTTTCTTTTGGGCAAGCTGTTCCAATGTCCTACTACCCTCACAGTGAAGAATTTCTTCCTTGTCATCTAATCTAAAATGATCCTCTTGCAATTTAAAGCCATTACCCCTTACCCTGTCACTACTTGCACTTGTAAAAAGTCCCTCTCCAGGTGAGATCAAAGGTCTTCCACATGTCCTACCTGGAGTCACTAGGTCTTTCAGCAGTTCTTGCAAGATCTGAAACAAATCCAGGTGCTGCAGTGTGCAATCAAGCTGATACTGAAAGTTGGTCTGCCCTAAGTCATCTCCTGGTTGGGATTTCACCACGAGGTTCAAGCCTTGTGAGGAGAAATGGACTGCAGAGGTCAGAGAATTCCCTCAAGTTGAGACTAGGTTCCCTAAGTGGTTGTGGCAGACAGCGTGGCTTCTGGAACAGAGAAAATTAGAGCCTCCTTGCCAGAGAAAACCACCTGTGGTTTTTCTACCCTATGTGAAGGGTGACATGAACCTAACACCATGGTTTTCTGTATAAGAAGTGCCCGTGCTAGGAAGACTCTCTGTAGAATGCATCCACTGACCTTACCTCATCTTTCTAGCAGTATGAAAACAAATAAATAATTAAAAAAAAAAAAAAATACGGGGAAATTGTCAGATTTGACTCAGGCCTGTGACTGTATGGGCTGTTTGGTGGATTTGTAATTTGTAGAATGCATAAAATATAACTAAGGATCTAATCAGTTTATTCCTCATGATTTACCAAGATTATAATTATATTATATATAATATTAATTATATCTTTGTGTAATTGTTTTTTGTATGATGAATCTTCAGCTTTATTCTCTCTATAACAGTCTAAACATAGATTGAAATAACCATAAACATTTTCAGAAAAAACAGTTTCAGTATGAAGAAGTAAATGCTATTGGCTTTTTGGAGGTTGCTTATCTGGACATTCGTCCAGTCTGTCTCTTCTTTTTAATGTATGCTGAATATTTAATAATACTTAGTATGCATAGTGATCCTCTAGATGCTTATTTAAAAGTGAGTAGTATTTCCTGAAGATGCAGGAATGCAATAGCTGTATGAAAGGCTTTGTATTAGATACTCTCCAAATAATGAAGCATTTTTTCCTGGACTGTAAGCAATTCAATTATTTTGTTTCTGAAATAAATTAAGTAAAGCTTACTGAGTCCAATCAGCCCTTGTTTCTAGGGAATTGTAGTTCAGTTTCATTTTTAATTAGATTGAAGGTTGTGAATTTCTTAGCAGTGGTAAGCAAGATCTGGCAGTAAAACATGCACTCAATTTTTATTAAAAGTTCCTAAAATCTATTGTAGGGAACTGGCAATATATCTGGCTTATGTTTAATTGTCCAAGTACCCTATTGTGAAAAATTCCATTTTTAAAAACTGCTGGTGTGTAACAAATTACTTTTCTTTGACAAAACTGTTTAAAAGATGAGCAGACAGCAAACAGGAAAAAAAGTATGGAACAAAAACATTCAGGTCTTTGTAAGTTTGACACCACATTCAGACCATGAAGTTAAAACTTTTGCCATTCAAGGATTACAGGATTAAACCAAACTGCTTTTTGGTTTAGAGATGAAGGAAGGGGAAGCCTCAAGAGTTTTTTTCCTTAACTGCTGTGGCTGTCCAGAGGCTAGTGCCTAGATTTCCGGACAACCTAGCAGACAACAAGCTGAATTGTGATTCAGCATTATACATGAATACTTGCAAACTCTCAATACAGGTTTTGATTTGCCAATTTATGGTAGCCCTGATTTATTGAGCACTTTATTTCTTTAGTTGATGTGAGTTTCTCTCAGCTTTGCAGCATAGAAGCTGCTGCTCTTCATTTGTGCTATGATTCCCAGTGTTGCTTGCCTGTCTTGCTTTTTTTGGCTTTCCTTTTTGTTTTGTGGTTATGTACTGTCTTATAAATATTCAGACAACACTGCTAGACAAAAGACTGTGGTTTTTGAATGTAGCATCAATCACAGGAAATTTAAATGTGGCTCTTTTACATCACCCTGTGCTGTGGGAACATTACAAGGGCATGAGATCATGTGGGACATGTTAAAACATGTTCTTTACTGTGAGGGCAATGAGACACTGGAACAGGTTGCTCAAGGAAGTGGTAAATGCGCCATTGCTGGCAGTGTTCGAGACAGGTCGGACAGAGTTTTGGCCAACATGGTCTAGTGTGAGGCGTCTCTGTCCATGGCAGGGGTGTTGGAACTAGATGATCTTCAGGTCTTTTCCTAACTATACCATGATTCTGTGTTGTTGTGTTTGGGGGTTTTGATTGTTGGTTTGCTCAGAGAATGAAAAGGGTCAGCTCTATCTATGGTAATGGATAACTGGTATATATGAGAGACAGGGGAATTTTAGATTGGATATAAGGAAGAAGTTCTTTACTGTAAGAGGGGTGAGGCACTGGAATGGGTTGCCCAAGGAAGTTATGAATTCTGCATCGCTGTCTGTGTTCAAGGCCAGGTTGGACAGAGCATTGGGTGGCATGGTTTAGTGAGAGGTGTCCCTACCCATGGCAGGTGGGTTGGAACTAGATGATCTTAAGGTCCTTTGCAACCGTAACTGTTCTATGATTCTATGATTTCATGTCTGTTCGAAGGCTGAGTATGTGTATCTCATTGCATGACAGCTTAGTTGCTCTCTTCCTACTGCAAGAGCACTTCTGGAGGGTGGGAGGGTTGGAGGGGGTGGCTGAAGGGTCCCAAGGATTCCTTGTGGCTGCATCTAGCCCATAAAGGGGTTGAACTAGCATGAAGATGTAATATTGCTTGAAGTTCTTGAACTAGGAACACTGAAGCATAATTTTCCTTTAGTAGTTTCTTTTTAAGATAGTCGCACTAAAAAAAAACAAGTTACCTTACTCTTTTACTTCTAAAATCAAATATTCATGAACCTTCACAGATCAGTTTTCTTATGGTTAGTGCTAATTTAAAAGGCTTCTGCCCTTGAATAGTTCTTATCTGACAAAAGAATGTAGGTAAAAATACAACTGATGTTAAATTTATGTACAATGTAGCTCTTACAGCTCTTACTGCCATATAGCTGCATAACTCATATGCAGATTTTTATGATTAACATTCTAAGTTTTCTTATCCTTCCCTCCTGCTTCTTCTCCTATGTTCTGTAGGACATCCAAGAAATAAGAGGGAAATCTTTACCTGTCTTTTTTAGATAAGAAAAAGAAAAAAATCCTGAAAATTTAAATTGTGAATGACAGTTTCAGTTTGGAAAGTGATTAATAAAAATGGCTTGAAAAAATCCTAGGTATGCATGCCAAACTCCTTCCACAAATAGATGCACTTCATATTATCATTACTCTGATAAGAAGTACATCAAAGTTTTAAGGTCTTGGCATGATGTAGAGCAAGTATTTATTTTTGTATTGTTTATATATATGGCACTTTGTGTCAGGAACAATTTGTTTAATTCCAGTGCAGTATGTTTTCCGACTTCTCAGACCTTTATAGGAATACCATGTCATTTATGAAATTGCCATTTTCTGCATTTCGAGCTTTTTGAAGCTTTATGCAGCTTAATCCTTTTCCCAGTCCTGTTTGTTCAATATAGCAAGTGTCATTCCTTAGACAAGGAGAGTGTTACAGCTGAATAGGAAAGATGATTTCTTTTCATCATCCCCATGTAGTGAGCCATTAAACTGGCTCTGTCCTCCATCTCTTTGACTGTCTTAACACAGCACCTTGGGGATTGATCAGCAAAAGCCAAAGCTTCTTCAGATACAGTTTTGCCACAGAATTCTTTTGAACACTGTCCCCAGATATAGAAGCATGATTAAACATTAAGTGCAGTATTAAAAAATTAAGCTGGAGCCAAAATAGACCTTTGCCATCCTACTTGCTAAAGATATTCAACTTGGCAGAGTGGTAAAAATCTAGGTGGTTGGTTTTTCTGTCTTGAGTCTTGTGTTATCACCTGCATCTTCCAAGTACTCTGTATTACAGTAAGTAATTAATCGGACAGTAGCATCAGATTAAATCTGCAATATGAAAAGTCTTACTTTTCTACTCAAGCAAACAGTTTCAGAAGTAAAAAGATGTTATGTCAGTGAGGTCTTCCAACTGTTTAAATGGCACTTTTCCCTTGCTTTTGCATGCTGCCAATTAGTAAAAAGAGATGGGAGATCCTTTCAAAGCATCACGATTTCAATTGGAACTTCAGTAGAAAAATGTAATAATTAACTTGTAATCTATCCAACTAGTAAAGATGTGTCTCAGATTAATAAACTATCTTTTGCATTTTGCACTGTGAATTGACAAATGCAGTTGTTAAAAACTGGTTACTGTTGTTTGTCTAATTCATGCTGATCATTGCACTGAAGCATAATGACAATAAAAGTTTCAACTTCTATATTTTTTATTAGTATGTTTGATTTTAAACAGTAATATTGTAATAGGTAGATGCATGTATTTTTTCATATATCCTTGGTATATTTTCTTTCTTCCTCTGAAATACTGCTGTTTGTATTGCATTGTTTGCTCTTCTTATTTTATCTTCTTTAGTTTTGTTTGTTTTGTCTCAATGCCCCATGTATATATGACTTTGAATCTAAAATTCTAAAGTACAGTCTATCAACATATAAGTGGGAATATCCATTAAGTTTTTACTTCATGAATATATGTCCCTGCCCATGGCAGGGGGGTTGGAACTAGATGATCTTAAGGTTCTTTCCAACCCTAACTATTCCTTGATTCTATGATATTACGTACAGGTTTTACTGTGTTAGCACCTGAATGGACTTGTGATAAACGCTGCAGTTGTGAATCTGCATTTAAGAGAAGGGGAAGACTGCTGGCCATCTTTTGGGACCACCTGCAAATATGGAAAAGGCCATATGCTAGAATAACACAATGCAGTATGAATTTTGCTGTACTGAGAGTAGCTGACACATAAAGGCCTTTATTGTCTAATGGAATGTTTCATCATCTACTGTAACACAGATATTGTGTAAAATATAAATTTTGGTTCGGGTTTGTTTGTTTGTTTTTGTGTTTTTTTCAGATTTAAGGAATTTTCAGAGGGCAAGCTACCCTATTAAGCTTAAAAAAAAATCCATGCTTAAGCATTTTTGTAAGTGTCTGTAGCAAAAGCGTGTTTAATGTTTTTATAGTTCTGTTACACAGTTTTTCACTGCAGACACACCTTTTTCTTAAGCAACAGAATTGGTGATAGTAGAAGATAAATGCATGCTTAATTTACCACTTTGGTGCCTTGATATACCAAAGACATCCCTCTCAAGGTCATCTAAATTCCTTTTCCATCATTGTGACAGTTATGACTGAAATTTTCACATTTCCATATAAATAAATTCACAGAGGTTGGGTATATAATCTTCATGGTGCTGACATCAGCCAGAAGCTCCTAGTGTATGGCATAATTGCTTTGATTCTGTTTTACACAAGAGCCCCTTTTGCTGTGTTGTAGTGGAACAGTAGAAAGGCCTTCAAAAACACGTGAATAGTTTCAGTGAACAGCCTCATAGTATCTATTCATGTCAGATCCTGTGTACAGGGATGAGGATGCAACCAAGATAACGTGCTTTCAGTAGTGTGAGATACATGCATATAAATGCCTTCTGAAAGTGAGAACCACATTTTGAGGCGCTTTTGGCTTAAGGCAAAGTGGTGTTCTACAGGATTTTTTGCAATGTAGAATTTTAAATTACATTACCGTAGTACTAAAATGCATTATAATGAGGTAAAAGAGAAATCTAATAATTAAAAGTTTGAAGGATTATGTAGTATAGTTGAAAGCAGACATAGATCTCATGAGAAAATGTCACTGGATTTGGTTTGAATTGAACCTAGTGTTCAGAAGTAAAGTATAACAAAAGGAAACCTACAGTAAAGCGATCTGGTTATATTTTCTTAATTTTTTTTTTTTTTATCCAGCAATAGAGTTTGACTTTTCACATACTGAAAACTCTCATTGATATATATGCAGTGGTGAAGTACATCTAGAAATTAACTTTTCTAGACACAATAAAAGTGCTACTCCCTTTGAACCTTCCATTATGACAAAGTCTCTTATTATATAGAATTGTAAGCCAGTATGTCCTGTCCTGAACTGTTATCTTACATAATGTATTGTTTGATAAAATAACAGGCTGTTTCATGGGTTAATGAGCATATTTTTCACAGCTTTGGTTCTTGAGATGGGATTTTGTGGTGTATAATTTCAGGTCAAAATTTCTGTATTCTTTCCTACCTGTCTCCTTGTCATGGGTTCAGCAGTAGCAGTCATTTTTCTCCTTCTTGGTAGCTGGTGCAGCACTGTGTTTTTGATTTTGGGCCTGGGAACTGCACTGGTAACACCAATGTTTTCAGTTACTGCTTGGTAATGTTTTGGTCTGATCAAGGACTTTCTAATCTATTTTGAAAGTAAGGTTGTACAAGCAGTTATAAATTAATATTTTTCTCCATTTCACAGCCAACTGTACTTGCAACCTACAGGTCATAATTATTAAAAGACTTTGTATATTTCTTACATGGTTCCCCCCCTCACATTAAGGGATAATCTCTCCAGATTTTATTAATGCCTTCTTAGTGTGGTGTTACCAGATCTGCCCATGTCTTCTTAATATCCCATTTTCATTAAACTTGAATACACTGAGATATTTTCTCCTGTGAAATAAGTCTTCTGTGACAACTGATCATTCAATTTCAGCTGTTCAGTCATTGCTATGGATCAGGACACATAAATGGACACTCATAGAAAGCAGACTGAAGAAGTCTTACAGAGGCAATATTTATCAGTAATGGGGCTAGTACTACAACTATTATGTAGCCATTACAACTTTAGCGGAGGGACAAAAGGGAAGAAGAAGAAATGACCTTCAGCAGGAGAGGGGAAGACATACAGTGATGCTGATCCTGGAGTTCTCTGTACATGTAACACCAAGACTGATTGCAGAGAGGTTTCAGAAACATGGACAACTGTCTAGACAGGAACAACAAGGTTCTCAAAAAGTTTGGCCATATTTTTGGGACCATTTCCAAATATAGTGGGAAGAATTGGTGATAATGAGAAACTATTGTAATATGTAATTAGTACGTTAATATAGTCCAGTTACCTGCTCATGTTTAATTTTTTTTCTGATGTATTCATAATCATTGCTAACAATCAGTTTTAGGAATATTCTGTGTTGTGATGCACTGCATTAGTTGATCACACATTGCTACTTCATAAATCATTTGTCAACAGAACTATTACTGCAAATCAGTTAAAGAAAGAGAAAATGTGTCATGCTCATTTGTCTTTAAGCCAATAGGGCCTTGCTGGATCAGAGAAGATTGGGTGTTACACTGAGAGAGTAGTTTAGTAGTCCTTTCTTAGCCATTTTTGCATACTTACATGTTGTAATCCAGGTGAAACGAAAGTGTGAGGTGATTTTCTGATCTCTGCACAGGAAGTGACAGCTGAAACTCAAACCCAGATGTGGATCTCAGGAGTAGAATATCAGAGTAGCGCTGGCAGACAGGCTTTATTTTCAGCTGGAAAATTAGAGTACTTAAACAGCTACATGCTTCAGTGTGTATGTTCTCAATACTTCTGAGGCTCCGTGGTTAGCAGGTAACCAGTCCCATGTAGTCTCTGGATGAGAATGAAGCCTGATTACCTGATTGTTCTTTTGCTTTTTGATTTGTCAGAAATGAAAAGATAGTTTTAGCTGAGCAGAAGAGACCAGGGAAAAGATCTTCATCAAGGTAGACTTTGCTTTCAGCTGAAAGATAACAAATATATCTCAAGGCCAGTATTTGCTGCATTGCTTCTCTGGCTATAGCCAGTCATTTAAGGACAGGTCCTAAGCATTACGCTGGAGTTCCATACAGAGACTGTAGTCACTTTGGTAGGTTTGTTCCTGTGTTATGATCACTAGCATAATCCCTCTGATGAAATAATCATTCAGGTGCACACTAGCCTCAGATGTGATAAAACACATTGAAGTCAACTGTGAGAAATAGTGGCCCCTTCTTCTTTTTGCTTTTTTTTTTTGCTTTTTTTTCCAGCAAAGAGTCATGCTCAACTTCTGTTTTTTGGATCAAATACCTGTAAGCCAACAGGTCTGTGGCCAGAGCCCAACAGTGAAGCTTGGCTCAAATGTGGAGTGCAGACCTGGTCTCTTGCTATCTGTGTGCCAGTACAAAAGATAACACATTTCCTTTGCAACATTCAGAGATGGTGCAGTAAAAATAGAGAAGTAGCTTGAGTTTTCCTGTTAGAGCAAAACCAGGTTCTTCAGTCCACTGCAGTCTGCCTGTATGAAGAATTGGTTTTGTTTACACTTTCAGTTTAGTTATCTTTGTCCAGAAACTTGAATGTGTTATTAGGGTCTTAATGTATCTAAAGCTAGTGATGTCATAGTTATTGCTCCTTACATTCAAATAATACCGTATTATATAGGAACCTCCCCAAGTAAAATAAAGACTTCCAAAACTACTAGTCACTCTTTAAAATAAAGGTGTAGCTTTTTCACTGTTTCACCCACATCATATTTAAATGGCAATTTAGTGGTGTCATATGGTATGTAGAGTTTAAAAGGCTAATTGGTCCCGATTACATGACAGAGCCATTGGTAAAGGAGCAAAGGTCTTGCATCGAACATCCGGAATGTTTTAAGGGGCGATGTAATACACTGAGTTAAAAGTGTTTCTGCTTTTTAAGTGACTCTAAAACCTGAGTGTTTAAGCAGCCATAAACAAAGAAAGAATTAACAATGGGCACCAGAATCAGTTTTCTTGTCAAGGATTCTGGTGTTTCCATTTTAGCCTTTGGGAGATAGAGGAGATATACACTCAAAAGCAGAAGGAGCAGATTCTGCTTTTGGTTGGTTCTGCAGTCTAAAATAATCCATTAATTTTAATAGTTGTGTGCCAGTTTACCTGAAGGACTTAATCTACAATCTTAAGTCACGTTCTTTATTATGTTTTTTATTTTATATATATATATATATATATATATATTTTCAGTACTTTGCTAAGATTCTTTGTGCTAGGGCATTTTATGGCTGTTGTGTTGACTTAAGATGAAAATGGAAGCAACAATACTAATTTATTGCTGGCATAGTTGTGATGTCACTTTTGGAAAGTTAAAAAGCAGTAATTATAGCTTAAATCAGAAAGCAGGTTTATAATTTTGTATGCATAGCGCAACTTCTTACTGAAGATTGTAGCCATGGCAGCACTGGGTGTTGCACTTTGTGAATAACAGCAGTATAGTTACGTTCTTTCAGTGAAACAGAGGAATTCAATAGTGTTTTTTGTTAAGTACAAAGTTTTTAAAACTCTCTTCACAAAAGAAAACCGCATCTGTGTTTCTTTTCTGTGCTATTAAATAAGACTAGAGATGCATAAAAAGATATTGGATATGGATGCAGAAAAAGAAATACAGTTGTTGCTTTAAATCCTGAGCACCATTTGTCTAGGATCCTATATTATCCTCATTCATTTTATTGTGCGTAGCTGAATATGAACATGAATTGGAAACAGAACCAGCCAATATTAAGCGAACCTACCATTATAAAGTTGTTATTCCTGTGTTACATTTTTAATACAATTGTAATTGTATACTTGTAATACATTGTTAACCTTTTACATTTACAAACAACTGTGCTAGTCATATTCTCGGTCTGCACACATATTCATCTGAATAGAGTTATCTCAAAGGGACTGTCCCTTTTCATCTAGGAATTGCTTGTTTGAATATATAAGATTACACAAGTGATTCACAGTTTCACTTGCATCTGTTTATCTGAATTCGGACTAGTGTCAAACTCCTGACAAATCACTGTATTAAATATGTATATTCATGTAATTTGCATGCTTGTAAAGCCATGAAGAACTATACATAAACATTCTTTAAATTCAACATCTAGGAGATACATTAAAAATATGTATACACACTAAAAAAAAAAAAAAAGAAGGGTCTAAAAGAAGGAAAAGGATGATTGAAGTGAATAACAGGGGTATAGTAGCAACTTCTTGGGTTTGTGCAGAATCAGTTGCATAGTTCAGAAACATCATATATTTGTAATCATTCCTCAGACCATTTGGAGCCATTTGTAAAGTTGTAAGTAGAGTATAGTAGCTAGTAAGATAATCCTAAAATACCAGAATTACTTCTGTCTGAAAAGTAATCTAGTTTTCTGTCATAGTTGTTGTCTTCAGTCAATTGCAAGTATGCAGATCATTATATAGAAATGTCTTCTAATTTCACAGGAGTATTTGCCACATTACAATTTGATTTCTTCTGATTTGGTATAAAATCCCCTTACTTTTCAGTTCTATGTGAAAGGGAAAACCTGAGGTTTTCCAGACAAAACTGATCCATAGGCTGCTGCAAGTCAGGGTGCTTGGATGCTTTTGTCCTTGACTTGAAGGACATTAGCCTGATTTGCACCCCAGATCTATAGATTTTTGGAAAGACTAACTGCCATTGCCAACTCAAACTGTGATGTTCTAATGAGACAGAAAAAAAGCTGTCTGACAGGAAGCAGACTCCAGGCTTGGGTAAGCTGGATTGCTGATATTTTGTTTGTTTGTTTGGTGTTTGGGTGGGGAGTTTGGGGGGGCTTGTTTGTTGTTGGGACTTTTTTGTTTGTGTTTTTTTCATTTGGTTTTTTTTTGGGGGGGGGAGGGTAGTTTAGATCCATAAATTCCTTTTGTTTTCTCTCTTAACTGAAGAGTGTGTCCAGAAATCCTGTGCAAGACTGGTACCAGTGTGTGCAAACATCTAGTATGTGCTATACACACTTAGAGATGCCCTTGAAGAGGTAAACTATGCAGGAATGCCATATTGCTAATAATATGGGAAATATGGAAGATCTGCTTAAGATGTTTTACTGAGATTAGATTCAAAAGTAAAACATTTTGAAGCTGCTATTTAAATCACATGAAAATATGTTAGGGTTCTGTTTACAGCAAGTGTCTAATGAGTAGGCAGAAAGGTGACTCTCTTCATACCTGTTTTTGTATGCTGCTGGATCACTGTCAGTACCTCATCTGAATATAATTCCCAACACACTAGCCTCATCTGACTATTAAAAGAGGTGAAGATGGAACATTTGCAAATCTCAAATGCAACTGCAGCATTAGCATTGTATAGCATAAATGTAGTGTAAGTGATGTGTTAGATAAGAGTTCTTTCTTAGGCCTTGAAAGTAGCTTTCATGAATTAGGAAACATGACTTTGAAATAGTTTTTTTGTCGTTTGATTTCGTCTTTTCAAGAATAGCTGCTGGTTTCGTATTATAAGCATTTTGGAGTTCTGCGCGTCTATTCAGTTTATACAGAACATGTCATGGCAAGATCCTGAGGTATAATAAAACCTCTATCTCAACAGTAGTTAAAATAAATATTGTGTTCTGACATAATTTTTGTTAATAGTCATGTATGTTGTTTTTTTTTCCTCAGCTTTCTCTGTTAGAAGATGCAGGGTTTGGTGGTGTCCTTCTTTACGTTGATCCTTGTGACTTACCAAAGACTACAGATCTTACTGATAAAGCATTTATGGTTTCCTTGAATGATGGAGGAGATCCATCAACACCTGGTTATGCCAGTATTGGTAAGTACTGTTCGGGGCATATTCAGTTAATGGATGTTTTAATTCAATGTAGATTGTAACTATGGGAGATAAAACAGTAAACCAAATCCTTTCTGAAACAGAAACTCTAGCTAAGAGATCACCATTTAATACAGTGTAGCTCAAAGGTTGGAATCTAGTCTTAAAGGTCCTTTTGCTCTAAATTCTTGGCACAAATTTTGCACTCTAAATAATCTATTTTGTTGCTTTTTGTATTCACACACTGAACCATTATTCATGCCTGCTTTTTCCTATTCCATTGGAAAAAAAAAAAGTGAATTACTAATCTAGTGGTTTCTGAGCAGATTACAGGGGATATGTCCCCCCTGAAAGAAGCATTTTTCATTCTGTCTTCCACCTTCATGGTATAGGTAATAGAAACTTCTGATCAATACTTGCAAGTACAATGTTGTCAGACATTTATATTTGAAAGGATTTAAGAAAAAAGTAACGTTTATAATATCTGTGTGCAGTTACCACTTTAATAGGGTATGTTCTTTTAGCCTTGTCTCAGTTCTGCCTCAGTAGACTTGCTTATCAGTTATGCTTCTCTAAATACATGTATTTTTTGAAGTATGGGAAATAAGAATGGTATTTAAGGACCTACATAATCCTTTATAATCTTATGCTTGGGTTTGTGTGGGGTTTTTTTGGCTGTTGTGTTTTTTTGTTTTTTTTTTTTTTTTTTTTTTTTTTTTTTTTTTTTTGTAATGCAGTGTTATCAATAAATAAAAGCACAAACATTTGACTTGTATGTACTACTTAAATCCACATTCTGGCAGTTCACTGAAAGTGTGTTCTTCTTTGCTGCCTTTTGAGCTGTACAGCCATTTTTACTATCTCACTATTTTGAAATGTATTAAGCAGCAGTCTGAGTTTGTGACAAGGCTTCATCAAGAATATTTTGTCCAGTTACTAGCTCAGACATCTAAAGTCTGACTTGAATTGGCACTAAATCAACTGAGGCAGTGCTGATATATACTTCATGACTAGAATGACAGAAAATAGAAATATTTGCCTGGTTGTCAAAGACGGGTGTTAGCTATTCACAGCATGAATGCCTTGACAGCTCAGTGGGAAAGAAATTGCACATTTTCTCAGTGTTCTCAGTGTACCTGACCCAGTGTTCTTAAAAATGCCCTGGGAGCTACAGAGGTAAATGTAACATTCTTGAAGCTTTATTCTTGCTCATTTTATGGAGCTATTTGAAAATCAGTTTGCCGCTTATCTGTCTGGCTGACTCCTTAGTGTTTTACTTACCCTACATGATAAGTGAAGCTAATTAAAACAGATATACCAACATGAAGATGCCACTTCAATGTCTAAACCTTATGCATTGTTTTTTTGTGAGTAAATGATCTAATCAATGTCAATTGCAGTGTCAGTTGTCAATGGCAATGTGCATTCTAATCTCCAGTCTGAGATAACGGTGACCTAAGTACATTGGTGCTTTCTCCTAGAACCATTAGTGTGGCTTTTCTATGGCTTTAAATCTCTGACCAACATTCATAAACAGGAAGAGGCTGTCTTGTTTCTAAAATGATTTATATTTTGATCATACACTGCACTGATGAGCTGGAAAGAGCCAAAGGAATGCTTGAGGAACCTTTATTTTTTTTTTTCTTTTTTTATGGTTCTGTCTCTGACAAGTAGATGGGATTGAAGTAATATTTGTGTTTCCAATGGTGGTTTTCTTTTCTGGATACTGTTAATCAGTTTGGTTAGAGGTAGCTGATACCTGGCACAAACATAAATACGTCTGGAGCGCAGACTATTGCCTGAGGGATGCGCTTGCATATAAGGTAGTTAAACTGACTACATGTATAATAAAAGTGCCAGATACCCAGGGTAGCCCCTGTCACTTTGATTCATAAAGTATAGCATGAACTACAAAGGATTTTATTGGAGGCTCCTGCTTAAGTTACTGGCATATCTTTGATACCATCTGCACATCGCATGTTGCCAGAAGAACTGTTACAATTACAATCTCAGAGACTCCTCTTACCACCATTCTCCCTTTTACTACAGAATTCCTAGTAAGTTACATGATCCAAAGTTAGTCTTGTACTAGGTGAATAACAGGTAGGAAACTTGTATTTTTACACTGCTTCCTGTTTCTCACATTCTTTTAGTCTGGAAAAAAAAAAATCATCTGTGATGTCAGAATATTGGCCTGCTTCAGGTTTTTTCCTAGGGGAAAAAAAAATATTCAGGAAATACCATTTACAGATCTCTCCTCAAAGTTGAGAATATTTTCAATTGGGGTTTATGTAATAATTTTGGAGCTCTTATGAGGTTTTAACTCAGATTTTCTGTTTCATGAAGGTTAAATGATGTGCTTCTGCAAACTGATTATTTTAGAATGTAAGGAAGTAGCTTGAGGGAATGGGCTTGAGATGCCTACTACCTATGAGTGGAATGATTTTTATTTTTTTCATCTCTGTTTAAAAAAGGCGAAAAGTAACAATGTGGACAGGGAATGGAACAGCATGCACATGAAAGTTTCTGCTGCTTTGTTTGATAATTTAATTCTTCTGTACTTAAGACTCTCCCAGTCCTATGTTGTATCAGTCCTGAAACAATCATGTGGGCAATTGTGAGCATCAGTTTCGTCTTCCTCGCTCTGATTGCCAGAAACTAGTATCTTCCATTTTTAGAAGTCTTTATTCTATTTTCCTGCTTTTGAAGTGAAACAATTCCAGTGGGTGGTATTCAAGGAATTAAACATACAGGAGTAAGAAGCTTGAGAAGAAGATAAGAGACTTCTGTGGCAAAAATTATCCTGAAAGAAATAGCATAAAATATTAATAACTTCCCCCCGTACTTTTTTTCCCCTCCCATTTTTTAATGCTGCACTACCATTGTATGGCAAACACAGACTGCTCCATTGCTACGCTTCAGAGCCAATTTAAATCAAATTTGTTTCCCCAAGGGAAATGGCTCAGTAAACAAAAATATCTGTACAACTTATTTGTTGATCCTAGTATGTAAATAGGATAGTGCATACTATAGCTCAGTAAACAAAAATATGGATACAGCTTTTTTGTTGATCCTGGTACGTAAATAAGATAGTGGCATTGTGATAAGCATTAAGAACCCTGCCCCTGAGATAAGGCACATCATAAGAATCCCTGTCTGTGTAGTGGTGGAATAGAATTTTTTCATGAAGAATTCATGTAGGAAATATTGTCATCTTAAAAATGCCAAAATACAGTATCTGTAAAATACAATCTTATGCTATCAGCTGGAGTTTCAAATGTAGTGTTTTAGAGAATTGTTACACAGAGATTATAACAGCAAGGCAAAGCGATGTATTTGGAAGTAGTCCATATTCAGGTCATTGTTAACAGCTAGTCATTTTGAGCTGTAGTACAAAGATTTGGGGGAAAAGATCATTAGCACAGGGAAATGCACAATGTCCCTAGAATTATCAATAGTGAATGCTATTCAAGCAGAGCAATTGATGTGAGCATTCGTCAAGCATTGATAATAGTAGTCGATTTCAGAGTAAGGGACAAGATGAGTGTTGACCCACTGCAGGCCACAGCAGAGCCCATCAGTGAAGTTGGTGGTGCCTCTGTGAAAACATATTAAAGAAACAACAAGAATTCTGTGCAAGGCAGGGTAGTAAAACTGAGCCTGCAAAAAGGCAGTGTGAAGATGTTGGTTTAATCTTTTAGAGTTTGTTTCTCACTATCCAAATTTGTTTTAAATTGCAATAGCTGACAGTGGTTTCCCTATGATGGCAACTGGTAAGTGATCTCCCTGTCTTTATCTTGACCAGTAAGCTTTTCCATATTATTTCCACCCCCTGTCCTGTTGAGTAGAAGTGAGAGTGTGGCCGGGTAGGTGTCTAGAAGTTTACCAAGGTTAGCCCACCACACTGTGTACTCTGCACTTAAAAAGAAAATTACAGCAAAAGTTTACAAACACCAAATATGCATCATAAAAAGTCCATGGCATTTATCTCTGCAGTCATGTGTCATTCTTTAATTGAGCCCAGCCAGTTCTTCTGTAGCGAACGCAGGGAATTAGTGCTGGCACTCAGAGCATGGGTAAATAAGTACATGCTGTGATTGAATTGTAAGCCTACTTTAGTTTTAGTCACTCCTTTTTTTCTGCATGTTCTGTGCTTCTTGCCTTGATCTGAGTTTCTCCTTACTGTCCTTTATTCCTCTGAAGCAACCGGCTGAGCAGAAATGTTGTCTAGCAGTTTTAACTGTGCATATGCAACATGTTCTAAAATGTTTCGTTATAAATCATCATGACTTTTACAAGGTGTCCTCAGCCCTGGTTTGTCTGTTCTTTTAAAGAACAATGCGCAGTTACAAACGTATTTTTTTTATGCTTGCCTTTTCAGCTGTGGAAGTGATCCTGGGATTTTTTACTTTTTTTCAAAAAAAAAAGATTTGTGTTTACTTTCTTCTAATGACATAAATGAAATACGTAGGTAATGGTGTGAAAGAACTGTCTGTATTCAGGCTTCTGGGTGGGTTATTTTGTTTTGTTTTATTTTCCTAAAGAGCAGATGGAAACTGGGAACAAAGAAAAGCATACAGTACCATAGTTTAATTTAGAGGTGTGTGCATATATGATTTACATGTATTATTGATTATGTCATAATTAAAAAAAAAATATTTTAGTGGTTGTCATAAAAAGCCCCATGCTTTGTCATCATTGCCAACTACACTGCTTTATCTGACTTACTGTGTTATTTGCCATACGAAAAAAAAGCCCTGTACTAATGCAGTAGAGAGGTAAATCTTTGGAAAATACTGTCTTTTGAATAATGAGCACAGTATGCAGTAACTTCAGCAGATTTTCAATAATACCTCTAGCACTGAAGGTTCAAAAGGTATCTGAATCCATGATCTGCCTCTTCAGATTTCACAGGATACCATAAAGTGACTAAATTTGTATTGGAGTACCAAATTACATGCTTTAACTGTATTTAAAACTGAGACATTGTACTTCCGAAGTATTTTTGGCTCCCAGGTTTGAGTGTGGGAACCTCAGGGGTTTGGGGGCACACACAACAAATTTGCATTGAAAATACAGTGATTTTATCAATTTCAGTATTAAAAGAATAGTGTAGAAGTTACTGCCAATGGTACTGCAATAGCTTGCTAGCAGCATTTGTATCATTTACCTCTTGCGAATGTCATACTGGACCGTTTGGTAAAAACTTCTCTCAGTTTCAAAAAGAAAATTATAAAATTTTATAAAATGAAATTATAAAAAGTGAATTTAAAAGAGTAGTGGAATGTACACATGGTAAATTATTTGAAAAACAACAAATCAACACTTCCTGTGCTGTAGAATCAGCTCCATGGAAAACATACTGCCTAAATACTTCCTGACGCTTTATCATTTGGAGAGTTCTCAGTATTTTTGACACTTGAGTTTCTAACTAAATAGCCTTGTCTCCCTACAGAACACTTTCCAGTGAATCCACTTTGTCCCTCATCCAGCAAAAATAGCATTTTAAATGGTGTCTGGATTTAATTTTTAAAGCAACTCAACTTGCAAGTGAGTTTAGCATATGTAAATCTTTTGTGCAGTCATGATTGAAAATAATCCTGCTCTAGCTTTACTGACATGATACTCCAGATTGCAAGTATTTGTGCAAATTAATTTATTATGTGCTAACATAACAGCAAATATCACCGTATGGCGGTAGGGCTAGCTGATATATTGTTATCTGCTATTACAAAAGCATGAGTCCCTGCAGAATCCAGCTGAAATCAGTTGTCTGCATAGGCTGAGAGTCCAGGACAGATGCTGCTTTTGTGATATCAGGAAGTGTTGTGAGAACTCCCTTACACAGCTCTTGGTTGTATATGGGGATGGTGTTAAGAAGCAGGTGAGACCCAAGGCAGGGTATCAAGGAAATATTTTACTAGATTTATGTAAGTGGTTGAGGAAGGGATTGGTTTTGTTTGCAAAATAGAGAGGTGAATAGTTGTGCATTTGCTCACGTAGTAACATACAATGATCCATTTTAGGAACCAGCTAAGCTCTGAGCTGTTAGCTAGAGACCAATTTTATGGACCACTTGTTCTGTTGCCAGTCATTTGCTACTTTTAATGCTCATTGCTGTGGTTTCTTCTAATCCTGTATCTTTCATAGCCTTTTCCAGTGACTTCATTGTATTGTTTTCTTTCAGAACCCAGTTACAGTGATGTTACTTGAGATTTTTCCATACAACAGTATCTAGCAGGTAGGCAGGAAAGTTTATTGGTGTTTGTACATGAAGTCTGAGTTTATAGCAAAAGCATGCATAGAAATAGCAAGCCAACACAGTCACTTTCATGTTTTTGCAGATTGCAGCCTATAAGCATATTTCTTTGTTCACTGCAATTGACACAGCTGCTTAGAATGATGTCAAATCAGCAATGACGTCTCCCCATGGCAGGGAGGCAACAGTGGTGTTGCTGGTGTATGAGGATCCAGAAAAGGCTTAGAACAATAGGTGTGGTAACCTTTTCAGTGGACTGTTTTTGAGGGCTCCAAAATTCTGGTTATAGAATTAAAGTAAAACCAGAACAGTGTCCTGGGCCCATGTTTTGCTGTGTTTCTAGTACTTGAGTCAGCATTTTCCAGTTCAGATGATATATTTGTCAAAATTTGAAAGATTCTATCTGAAAATGACAGTTCAGGTGGCTTTGATTTGAAACTGGCTGTTAATTTTTCAATTGCCATGTTGGACAAATCCTGGGGTGACATGGTTCAGTGTTAGGTGTCCCAGCCCATGGCAGGAGGGTTGGAACTAGATGATCTTAAGGTCCTTTCCAACCCTAACTATTCTGTGATTCTAAGAGTTAAATTTATTTAAAAGAAATGCCAGCAGGCAGAATATGTTTGTGAGTTTAGGCCAAATTTAGTGTTTAGTTTTGTACACAGAAGGTGCTTGGCGACAGCAAGCATGGCTTCACTAAGGGGAAATCCTGCCTGACCAATCTGGTGGCCTTCTATGGTGGGGCTACGGATCTGATGGACAGGGGAAGAGCAGTTGATGTCACCTACCTGGACTTGTACAAAGCATTTGACACTGTCCCATGTGACATCCTTGTCTCTAAGTTGGAGAGGCATAATTTGATAGATGAACCACTCAGTGGATAAAGAACTGGCTGGATGGCCACAGACAAAGAGTTGTGGTCAGTGGCTCAATGTTCAGCTGCAGACCAGTAATGAGTGGTACCCCTCAGGGGTCAGTGTTGGGACCAGTCTTGTTCAACATCTTTGTTGGTGACATGGACAGTGGGATTGAGTGTGCCCTCAGCGAGTTTGCCGATGACACCAAGCTGTGTGGTTCAGTTGATACATTGGAGGGAAGGAATGCCATCCAGAGGGACCTTGAC